>VDFB02280952.1:0-17694 GCA_007258455.2 Sequoia sempervirens | reverse complement strand
TTGTTTAATTTCTTTTAGTTAGGTTTTTTGATTTTTCTTTTAGTGTTTTTTCTTCTCTTTTTTTAGGTGGTGTTTTCTTTTTCATCATTTTTATAATTGTTGTTTATTTTCTTCCTTTTTTCTTTTCTTGTCCTCGATCTACATGTAACGTTCCCTCCCCCCTCTCTGCTTTTTATCTTGTCTAAGTCTGCAATTATCCATTTTCTTCTCCTTTTGCTCTCTTTCATCTTGATGATAGATCACGGAATGTGATCCAAAATGTTGATGCTAAAATTTTTGGACACAATTGAATCCAGAAGCTATACAGATTCACCTGGTCCTTATCTGGAATATTGTCAAACTGAGCACAAATCGATCCTCATGGCCCCACAATCTTATCTTGCATGAATATCAACGAAGCTCCAAGGATGCTGACTTATCAGAGGATGAAGAGCCATGATTTATTTGTAATATCCAATCTCTACATCGCTAGAATCACTGTGCAAGGCTGCGACCAGAATGCTACGATCCGTCACTGATTTTTATTCCTTCACCAATTGATGCTAATGCTGCTGTATTAAAAAGTCTCAAGGCTGCGATCTCAGACTGTAAAATTCCACGATTTCTTCCCAATTGCAGCGATTATTATGGACTGAAATATGCCACAAATTCTTATTATGGATACCACAATCTTAATATATTTTATTTGAACCAAGTTGGCTCCCAAAAGGCTGCGATCTCTCCACAACAGTGCGGTGATTCTTCAATAAAAATCTGCTTGTTCTACTTTGCCAAAATCGTTCCCAGCCAATGCAAATAAACTGAAAATATTCTCCAATGATAGACTTCAAAACCCCTTGTACATTCCTTTGATGAAATCCTCCAATGAAGCTCAACATTGACTCCTGGATGAAGCCAATCTCACAGGCAATCCTTCGGAAGATCTTTCACAACCTCAGGTATGCAAATCAATGAGAGATTTCGTTCTCAATGATCAGGAATTGTAGAAATTGTAGAAACCCTAGGTTTCTTCCTCTTCACAGCGAAAACACTTTTAAAAGCCAAATATCAAAATCCTGGATGATTACAATAGCCTTGGTTGATCCCTTTTATAATCTCTCAAGAAGAAGAAGTCGACCCTCTAGAAGCTTCTTTTCAATCAATTAAAATAATATTAAATGTGCATTTAAACTTTATAAAATAATTCCTCAAAGTGGGCACCCATTTATTAAATCATTTAGTGTGCTTTAAGTCATTAAATGGCCTCTCTTTAGACATAAAGTTATAATATGCTTTTAATGATTAATTATTATTAAAGTCACCTTTAATAATAATTAAATGATATAACTTGCACATTAATCTTTATTGTGCCAGGCCAACTGAAAACTAGGATCAACATTGAAATCACCACATGTCTAGGTGCCTTACTATAAATAGAAATACTGAACTCTCATAATCTGCTGACTTACTATAAATAGTAAGTGTGTGAAACTGAGTCCTGAATTACTAGACGAAGGCCAATCCTGAACCAAATTGAGCTCTGGAGAAGAAAATACTTTGATATCTGCCAAACAAGACCCTCTAACCATCTGTATTAGCCTACGAGGGTCAGCTAATAGGCTAAACCATCAAGAAACTGGAACGAGCTAAAAAGGGGACATTACAGAATATGGATTTTGTAAGTTTCCTAATATATCAAAAGTGATCTATATCCTAGATGAGGATTGAAAGCAATGATGTTAAAATCTGTTAAGTGAATTGAAGGGAATCTATTGGTAAAAAAAATTAGGCATTAGATCTGTTTATTTGCCATCATTATCTTTGAAGATGTTAGAAGAGGGAAAAGCAAAGGATTTTTGCACGTGTATTTTTCACATATAGACCTCATTGTTTGCCCACAATTTAATCATGTAAGTAGAGTTGAATATTTTGCATCTTTGATTGATACTTGATGTCTCACTTGGGAACAAGTTGTAGTTTCCTAGTTTAGAGGAACTCTTCTAGTGATTGAGAATGCTTTGTTTGTCTTAACTTTACTTTATCCTTAGATGATGAACATCTGTTTTACGTTCTAGCTTTGTCTGCAAATCAAAGGTGTAGATCTAGCTCCTAGATTTGTTTATGCTATTGTTGGAGGAAGGTGCATATTTAGGTTACTAAATGCTGTGCTCACTCCATCCAATTTTCCTTAGAGAGTTACTGCAAAGCTTCCAAAAGTCTAATTGACTATGGTCACCATATTAATAATGATGATGGGTTTTATGTAGGATTTCCAATTATAGAAAAATGATGCACAATACTGGTCCTAGATTCATAGAGCAAGACATCCTAGTACTCCTTTATTGTCCATTGATCCTTATTGGACAAGAAGAGTATCTACAATTGATCCACTCACTCTACTTGGCCAGGCTTTGGTTGAAATTCCTAGATCCATAGAACCATCTAGCCCCTCTACATCAGTTTACGTCCAAATTTTAAGACATATATTGATTTTGATCCTAAAGAGCCAGGTACCAGCAGTAGACCTTCTGTAAGCATAGTTCTTCATTCCCTTTAAATATCAATATGAGAAGTTTTTCAGTAAGTCCATATCCTTCAATTTCTTGTATGGAAACTATAGCAGATTTAGGGAATAATCCACAGTTAGCTGATATGCTAGCCCGATAGATTAGTCTTAAATTAGCATTGACGCCTGAAAATCAAGAAGAGAAATAGATCAAGATAAGAAAAATGAAGTAGTAGGCATGGAAAGAGATAAGCTACCAAGAAGAAACGGAGAAAAAAAGACAGTATGAAATTCAACTTGATACTTAGACATTAAAGATGGTAAGCTATGAATCTAGTAGGTGGCTTATAGCTAAAACTATCACTGTCCTCAACACCTACAATGTAATGTCTCCTTCTCAAACCTCGATTGTTCTCGGTGGACTCTGGTCTTTTTCCGGGAAAACCAAGGCTAGCCTAAGATAAATTAGGTTTCCTATTTTGGAGGAGTCATTGTTCGTGAGATGGTGGATTCAATGGCGGATTCTCTGGTTTCTCAGAGGGCTTCGCAGTGGGTATGTCTATCCTTTCTAAGATTCAGAGTATTTTCTGGAATTTACCATTTTTAGTAAATTCTATTTTGGCAGAAATGTGATGGTAGTTGTGCTTGACTTCTCCCCTTCGCTTGACTCCAAGTGGCGATCTGGGGCCGGCTTCTGCACGCGCCTCCGAAGTCGAGCTCATTTCACTTAAAAATAACATTATAATTAAAATGTTATTTTATCACCTTGGCCTAGTCGAATGACTTAATGTCGTTTTAAAAGGTGGACTCAAAGGGTGGCGCCTTCATTAAGGTTATATTTAATATTTGGTGAATTTTCCAAAGTCAAAGGAAATGTGGGCGCATTTATCAAGGTGATGTTTTAATTAAAATATAATTATTGAGCTAAAGGTGAAAAGGACGCCTTATTGAAGGAAAAGTTAGGGTTTGAGCTTGAGTTGGATTTTAGGGTTTCGTGAAGTCAAACGGAACTTATAAAAAGGAGTCTTGTGCATCATTTCATGATCTTTGGTCTATGCTAATGTTATGCTGCCGAAACGGTTGCGGAATTGCTTCGAGGAATGAATGCCTCCTAGTCTGGGCTCGACTTCGTGCTTGAGAGATAGCACCTAGTGGAGAGGTTCGATTATTTAAGGTAGATTTGTGAGTTCATTTGTATTTGTGCTTTGTATTCAGTTTGGTCTTGTTAAGTAAGTCTGCATTTTTAGAGAGTTTTCTGTATTTGCTGATTTAACACAGCAGATCCATGTTTTTCATTGTAAGTCAAAAAATACAAAAAACAGAGTTCTGGGTATTGCATTTATCTCATGGTTTAGGGTAGGCGATGCTTTAGTTAAGATTTCAGAATTTCTTATTAAGAACTGAATTTTTAAAGTCAAATCAACTACTTCACCAATTGCACGCATTTGCGTCAGTTTTGAATTCGCCAGGTAAATTGAAATAGCTGTATTTGGTTCAAATTTTAGGGGTTCAATATTGGTCGCCTAGGTTCTCAAGGTGCATTGCATTTTATGGTTTATAAATCGGATGTCTATTGAGGGAGTTATGAGCAATTCTTCCATGTTGTAAGCTGCTGATCATATGTTTAAAGTGCAGATCTGTTTGTGACAGTCCTAGCAATCTGCATTATTCTGATTTGTAATTGGCATTGTGATTTCCTTTGAGATTGTAACAGAAATAACGTCGAGTACTCTATCTGGAAAGAGTCTAATATATTGACATTGCAGGCAATAGTTATTTATTGTAATCTGGCAGTAGTACTGACCAGCATCCTTTAATATTGCTTTGTCATTAATTGTAATTCACGTTCTTGCTTTCTATACTAGTGAATTAGTTGTAACTCCGCCCTATGGTAGCTACTCCCCATTCTGGGTGAGCAAGCACATTCTGGGTGTTGAGTAGTTTCAGCTTTCAGCACTTTCTTTTCAAGCATTGTTTTGTATTCACTCCGTCATATGGTCGCCCCTCACTCCGCATTGGATTGGGTAGCACATACTTGGCGTCGAGTTCCTTTTCTAGCATAAGCAGTTTGTTTTAGATCCTCTGACCAATGCTCGCCATCATCGGCGCCATTCTGGTTAGAGTTGCTTTCTTGCACGTTTTGGTTTCTTTCTCTAACCTTAACGGGTGCACTGGTTTGTAATCTGTTATTTGAAAAAACAAAAAAATTGGCTCGGAATATTTCAGTGGTATCAGAGCCAAGATCCTGCCATCCTGTGCCCATCAGAGTTCATTTGACAGATGAGTGACAGAGATACCAGATACTACGAACAGAGAAAGATGAATACAGAGAAGTCTCTACTTGAGTTAATGCATGATATATGTACGCTATTGAAGGATCCTGAGTTAAGGTGTGGAATCAGACAGTTTTATGCTAAGTCTGAGAAGACGGATTTGATTGGGGTCTCTAAAGAATGCCAGTTCAAGAGGAAATGTGAACACGAGGCTGACATACTCTACGGAGATTATCAGAGCATGACAGATGAGTTTAAGAACGGTGTTCCATTTGATACCTTTTTGGATTGTGTGGTGACTTATTCCCCTGGAAAGCGGGCTATGGTCAACTACATCAAAATGATTAAGGAGGAAGCTGCATAAGCCATGGTTACCGGCAATAAAGGTAGAAGAAATGCCCGCTTGTAGGTTGCAGCCCACAAGCAAGCGTAATGAAGAGAAAAATCATTCAACTAGTGCTGAAGAGGGCACAAGTGAGGTGCCTATTTTCCAAAATGATAGGGCGCTGGATGAAGAAACTTTGACAGATGAGGAGGTGCGAGAGCCCCATAATACTCCCTTGACTTGCATGTGATAGCAAGTGATGTAGATCACCGTGAGAAGAATATAGCAGCCTAATTTGAATTCTAATTTGATTCATCTCATGAAGGTTTTATGACTAAGGGTTCTACAAAGGATGTTGGTAATGATTTCAGGTTTGTACCTCTTCTTGCTGAAGATTTAGTGATATAGTTTTCTCTCAAGCGTTCAAACTCCCAAGAGTTTTCAAGATGAATTTATTACAAGTGATCGCAGAAAACCTCTATGGCATGCATAAGACTGCTCATGATGATCGTAAAACATACCTATAGGTGATAGGTTCACAAGATAAGGATGATAAAAATTTCTAACAGCCTAGCTCTAAAGATTCCTTTTACGCCCTTCAAAGGATGCTATGGGTGGCTCGGAGTTTGTCCCAACGTCCATTGGAGGAAGGTGTAATGTGAAGACATCAGCTTTAGTGATTTGGGAGTTGACCTATTCCAAGAATCGACACTCCAAATGTTGCACAAAGAATACTTTTCTTGTGATCAAAACAATCAGCCTCTCACCATTTGGGATCCAGGTGTGAAGGCACTTAGTGATGACAAACCGGTATGGGATGAATTTCCCTTTGATCCGGATGAAGAAATGGAACTTGATAAGGGTTCTCTATCAGCAGACAATGGTATTAATATGCTTAAGTTTGGGGCTGCTTTCAAGTTTGATCAAAGTAACATGGAAGAGGAAACAGAGTTTGAGGGCCATATGGCTCTTGAAGATGAAAGGTTTGGAGGAATTACCAAACACAAATCTGATTTATCAGGGCAGGAAGCTGATTGCAATCAACAAGTTGAAGGCTTAGTGGAGTATGATGTTTTCCAAGACATTGAGCATTCCCCACTAGTTGGTGGTGAAGTACAAGAATGTTGGAGCAACAATGAGGGCAGCAAAAGCGTGAAACAAAGTTCTGATTTTCAGTTACAGCCTATCAGCAATTCACCATCTTCGCATTCTTATGAGTGGGAAGGCCAACCTAAGGTGTCCGTTGAAGATGAAGTGCGAGCCCTATCTAGATTTGATCGCACACACAATTTGGTTGATGATCTCTATTGGAATGCTCAGCTGGAAGAGAGACAAAGAGGAGTGAAATATGAAGTTGCTCTCCCCAAGTTGCAACTTATCAGAGACTCATTGGAGACCTTGAAGTCTGAGTACATAGGCTTAATTGAAGATAGAGATCATGCCGTTGAATCTGCAAAGAAGGCCTTCATTGTTTTCGAAGAAAGGGAGAGTATGGTTGATGAGCTCACTTTGGAGCTTAAATCAACAAAGGACAAGTTGAAAGAAACTCAGTTGGATCTAACAGAGGTTGTAGACCAGTTTGCAGATTTCAACTTTTTCAAGGAGCAAGAGGATGCACAAAGAGCTAAAAAAATCAATCAAGTGATTGGAGATTTTGACTATCTTCAAGAGGAGTTTGATCTTGAAAGCATTTCAAGAGAGTCAGAAGTTGCATGTGCAGATTTGGGGCAGCGAGACGTAAGGAATGGCTTCCAAGTCTTCGACAATCCCTTCTTTGAAGTGGGTGCTGAAGCAACTTATGACAATCCTCTCTTTGTTTTGAAAAATGAGTCAAGTAGTGAAGTGACCAAGCATGAGGTCAAGCGTGAACTCCAATCTAAGGATGCCTTGAAATCACTCCATGACGATGTGCCACGCATGTTGAGTAGTAAAGAATGCTTAAGAGGAATTGAGGACGCAGTCTTCACTTTGGAAAAGGGACCAAAATATGGTGATTGCACTCTTGTCAATCCATTCCTTGGGGTGAGGGATGCTAGTCTGCTCGGGGAGTTGAATTTGAAGTCATCTCATGTTTCATGCTTCAGTGTTCCTGAAGTTTTCATGGATAGGTTTCAAGGGTTCATCACACGGAATGCCAGTTTTGCAACTATGCCCTTGATTTTGACTAGCACTCAGAGATGTGCTATGTTTCCTTGCAGAAGTGTTGGAGATTATTTTCAGTTGGGTATTCAAGCTTGGGATTCTCAACATGGGTTGATGGAGCATATAGTTTGTGGAAAGAAGAAATTATGGAGGAACAAGAATCAAATTTTCAGACTTTTTGGTGTCGTTCTTTTCTTTAGCAGCTTCTTGATGGTTCCATTTGTTCATCAACAAATGGATTGGAGAGAGATTTTGAGCATGGGTTGGAGAAATGAATGATTGGTTGCTCTTGAATGTGTTTTCTGGCTAAGACATGGACAGATTTTGAGACTCGAGCTTGCTGGTTTGAGGCAGACCAGCCACCTTACAGGTTGCGTTTATCGCATTCAGGAGAGTTGGTTCATCACTCCTGATCAAAGAGGTGGTAGTTCTCTCATGGAGATGAATCTAGTGTGTTTTCCAACCACCTTGGAGGTGTCACCTTGCAGCTCGATGGTCATCTCACATGCTCACGTTCGGGATCTTGAGTGGTGTTGTTTTCCCTTGGGTAGGACTCAAGAATTTGATTGCACTACGCTGATCGTAGCCTTGATCAGCAGCAATTATTTGTTCCATCACACTTTTCCTACTCTCCAAATTCATCTTATGATGGTTGATGATGTAAACTTTGACAGTTTACTCTCAGTATTGATTCATGACAGCAGTAGCTCACATGCCTTGGTTCACCATTCGGAGATTCATGGGGTTGGGACTATGATTGTTTTCTGTAGTCTTCATGGTTGTGCCAGTATAATTCAGATGAGGCATGGTAGCTTTATGCGGAGACATGAGTATGAGTTTGTTGAGCTCTTGCAAAGGAATGCTTCCTTCCTGGTAAGAAGATTTTTAGGGGTCACACTTGCAGTCATGGTCCCGTTTGTTACCATGTGGAGGTATGGGGAGGAGTTCGATTTTGATTTGAATAGTCTATCTCTCCTATTGCTTGGAATGGTGATTGACAGTAGTATGGTTGATACTGTTAATTCGGGGGATCGTGGACATGAGATGTTGCATGATTTTGATTTCTTTCCTTTAAGATCTTTCAGTTTGAGAATCATAGATGGTAACACTTTGGAGTTACAAGGGGAGTCAGTGCAGCATTGGCACGATATTTTCATCGATGTGATCAGAGTGGCGCAGCGGAAGCATGGTGGGTTGTTCCTGAGACGCATTTGGGAACCAGGGATCATACTTGTTGCGTATGGATTAGTCTTCAAACTACTGGAGTTGTGGTGGTATTGCTTGAGGACAAGCAATTTTGGGAAGGGCGGATTGTAATGTCCCCTTCTCAACCCTGATTGTTCTTGTGACCGTTGGCCTTTTTTCTGGAAACCCGAAGGCTAGTCGGAAGATAAATTAGGGTTTCCTATTTTTGAGGAGGTCATTGTTCAGAGATGGTGGATTCAATGGCGGATTCCTTCTGGGTTTTCAGAGGGCTTCGCAGGGGTATGTCCATCTCGGCATTCAGAGCATTTTCTGGAATTTACTATTTTTAGTAAATTCTATTTTTGGCAGTAAACAGGATGGTAGCAGGCAGTTGACTTTCCCCTTGAGTTGACTCAAGTGGCGTATTCAGTTTCGGGCTTCAGAATGCAGTTCTGGGAAGTCGAGCTCATTTCACTTAAAAATAACATTATAATTAAAATGTTATTTTATCACCTTGGCCTAGTCGAATGACTTAATGTCGTTTTAAAAGGTGGACTCAAAGGTGGCGCCTTCATTAAGGTTATATTTAATATTTGGTGAATTTTCCAAAGTCAAAGGAAATTAATGTGGGCGCATTTATCAAGGTGATGTTTTAATTAAAATATAATTATTGAGCTAAAGGTGAAAAGGACGCCTTATTGAAGGAAAAGTTAGGGTTTGAGCTTGAGGTGGATTTTAGGGTTTCGTGAAGTCAAACGGAACTTATAAAAAGGAGTCTTGTGCATCATTTCATCATCTTTGGTCTATGCTAATGTTATGCTGCCGAAACGGTTGCGGAATTGCTTCGAGGAATGAATGCCTCCTAGTCTGGGCTCGATTTCGTGCTTGAGAGATAGCACCTAGTGGAGAGGTTCGATTATTTAAGGTAGATTTGTGAGTTCATTTGTATTTGTGCTTTGTATTCAGTTTGGTCTTGTTAAGTAAGTCTGCATTTTTAGAGAGTTTTCTGTATTTGCTGATTTAACACAGCAGATCCATGTTTTTCATTGTAAGTCAAAAAATACAAAAAACAGAGTTCTGGGTATTGCATTTATCTCATGGTTTAGGGTAGGCGATTCTTTGTCTCAAATCTCAGATTTTAGTGTTGTGTATTTAATTTTTAAAGTCAAATCGAACTACTCAGCTGGGCCGTACCATTTGGTGCTGTCTTGGAATTCGTGCAAATTGAAATAGCTGCATTTGGTTCAGTTTAGGGGTTCCATATTGGTCGCCTAGGTTTTCAAGGTGCATTGCATTTTATGACATATAAATCGGATGTGTATTGAAGGAGTTATGAGCAATTCTTCCTGTTTGTAAGCTGCTGATCATATGTTTAAAGTGCAGATCTGTTTGTGACAGTCCTAGCAATCTGCATTATTCTGATTTGTAATTGGTAGTGTGATTTCCTTTGAGATTGTAACAGAAATAACGTTGAGTACTCTATCTGGAAAGAGTCTAATATATTGACATTGCAGACAATAGTTATTTATTGTAATCTGGCAGTAGTACTGACCAGCATCCTTTAATATTGCTTTGTCATTAATTGTAATTCACGTTCTTGCTTTCTATACTAGTGAATTAGTTGTAACTCCGCCCTATGGTAGCTACTCCCCATTCTGGGTGAGCAAGCACATTCTGGGTGTTGAGTAGTTTCAGCTTTCAGCACTTTCTTTTCAAGCATTGTTTTGTATTCACTCCGTCATATGGTCGCCCCTCACTCCGCATTGGATTGGGTGGCACATACTTGGCGTCGAGTTCCTTTTCCAGCATAAGCAGTTTGTTTTAGATCCTCTGACCAATGCTCGCCATCATCGGCGCCATTCTGGTTAGAGTTGCTTTCTTGCACGTTTTGGTTTCTTTCTCTAACCTTAACGGGTGCACTGCTTTGTAATCTGTTATTTGAAAAAACAAAAAAATTGGCTCGGAATATTTCAGTGGTATCAGAGCCAAGATCCTGCCATCCTGTGCCCATCAGAGTTCATTTGACAGATGAGTGACATAGATACCAGATACTACGAACAGAGAAAGATGAATACAGAGAAGTCTCTACTTGAGTTAATGCATGATATATGTACGCTATTGAAGGATCCTGAGTTAAGGTGTGGAATCAGACAGTTTTATGCTAAGTCTGAGAAGACGGATTTGATTGGGGTCTCTAAAGAATGCCAGCTCAAGAGGAAATGTGAATACGAGGCTGACATACTCTACAGAGATTATCAGAGCATGACAGATGAGTTTAAGAACGGTGTTTCATTTGATACCTTTTTGGATTGTGTGGTGACTTATTCCCCTGGAAAGCAGGCTATGGTCAACTACATCAAAAAAATGATTAAGGAGGAAGCAGAAGGTGCCATGGTTACCGGTGCAATAAAGGTAGAAGAAATGCCTGTTTGTAGGTTGCAGCCCACAAGTAAGCAGAATGAAGAGAAAAATCATTCAACTAGTGTTGAAGAGGGCACAAGTGAGGTGCTCATTTTGCCTAAAAATGATAGGGCGTTGGATGAAGAAACCTTGACAGATGAGGAGTGTGCGGGAGAGCCCCATAATACTCCCCTTGACTTGCATGTGATAGCAAGTGATGTAGATCAGTTCGGTGAGAAGAATATAGCAGCCGACTTGAATTCTAATTTGGATTCATCTCATGAAGGTTTTGAGACTAAGGGTTTCACAAAGGATGTTGGTAATGATTTCGAGGTGTTTGTACCTCTTCTTGTTGAAGATTTAGTGATAGATAGTTTTCCTCTTGTTGCTGTTCAAACTCCTCAAGAGTTTTCACAAGATGAATTTATTACAAGTGATCAGGAAAACCTCTATGGCATGCATATGACTGTTCATGATGAGATCAGAAACATACCTATAGGTGATAGGTTCATTGAAGATAAGGATGATAAAAAATTTCTAACAGCTAGCTCTAAAGATTCCTTACGTCCTTTTAGTGACAGTGCTAAGGGTGGTTTTGAGTTTGAACCTCAGACCCAACCATTGGAGGAAGGTACTTATGAAGACATCAGCTTTAGTGATTTGGGAGTTGACCTATTCCAAGAATCAACACTCCAAGTGTTGCACAAAGAACACTCTTCGTGTGATCGAAGCAATCAGCCTCTCACCATTTGGGATCCAGGTGCGAAGGCACTTAGTGATGACAAACCGGTATGGGATGAATTTCCCTTTGATCCGGATGAAGAAATGGAACTCGATAAGGGTTCTCTTTCAGCAGACAATGGTGTTAATATGCTTAAGTTTGGGGCTGCTTTCAAGTTTGATCAGAGTAACATAGAAGAGGAAACAGAGTTTGAGGGCCCTATGGCTCTTGAAGATGAAAGGTTTGGAGGAATTACCAAACACAAATCTGATTTACCAAGACATAAAGCTGATTGCAATCAACGAGTTGAAGGCTTAGTGGAGTATGATGTTTTCCAAGACATTGAGCATTCCCCACTAGTTGGTGGTGAAGTACAAGAATGTTGGAGCAACAATGAGGGCAGCAAACGCGTGAAACAAAGTTCTGATTTTCAGTTACCGCCTAGCAGCAATTCACCATCTTCGCATTCTTATGAGTGTGAAGGCCAACCTGAGGTGTCCGTTGAAGATGAAGTGCGAGCCCTATCTAGATTTGATCGCACACATAGTCTGATTGAAGAGCTTATTTGGGATGCTCAGCTTGAAGAGAGACAAAGAGGAGTGAAATATGAAGTTGCTCTTCCCAAGTTGCAACTTATCAGAAACTCATTGGAGACCTTGAAGTCTGAGTACATAGGCTTGATTGAAGATAGAGATCATGCCGTTGAATCTGCAAAGAAGGCCTTCATTGTTTTCGAAGAAAGGGAGAGTATGGTTGATGAGCTCACTTTGGAGCTTAAATCCACAAAGGACAAGTTGGAAGAAACTCAGTTGGATCTAACAGACGTTGCAGACCAGTTTGCAGATTTCAAACTTTTCAAGGAGCAAGAGGATGCACAAAGAGCTAAAAAATCAATCAAGTGATTGGAGATTTTGACTATCTTCAAGAGGAGTTTGATCTTGAAAGCATTTCAAGAGAGTCAGAAGTTGCATGTGCAGATTTGGGGCAGCGAGACGTAAGGAATGGCTTCCAAGTCTTCGACAATCCCTTCTTTGAAGTGGGTGCTGAAGCAACTTATGACAATCCTCTCTTTGTTTTGAAAAATGAGTCAAGTAGTGAAGTGACCAAGCATGAGGTCAAGCGTGAACTCCAATCTAAGGATGCCTTGAAATCACTCCATGACGATGTGCCACGCATGTTGAGTAGTAAAGAATGCTTAAGAGGCATTGAGGACGCAGTCTTCACTTTGGAAAAGGGACCAAAATATGGTGATTGCACTCTTGTCAATCCATTCCTTGGGGTGAGGGATGCTAGTCTGCTCGGGGAGTTGAATTTGAAGTCATCTTATGTTTCATGCTTCAGTGTTCCTGAAGTTTTCATGGATAGGTTTCAAGGGTTCATCACACGGAATGCCAGTTTTGCAACTATGCCCTTGATTTTGACTAGCACTCAGAGATGTGCTATGTTTCCTTGCAGGAGTGTTGGAGATTATTTTCAGTTGGGTATTCAAGCTTGGGATTCTCAACATGGGTTGATGGAGCATACAGTTTGTGGAAAGAAGAAATTATGGAGGAACAAGAATCAAATTTTCAGACTTTTTGGTGTCGTTCTTTTCTTTAGCAGCTTCTTGATGGTTCCATTTGTTCATCAACAAATGGATTGGAGAGAGATTTTGAGCATGGGTTGGAGAAATGAACGATTGGTTGCTCTTGAATGTGTTTTCCGGCTAAGACATGGACAGATTTTGAGACTCGAGCTTGCTGGTTTGAGGCAGACCAGCCACCTTACAGGTTGCGTTTATCGCATTCAAGAGAGTTGGTTCATCACTCCTGATCAAAGAGGTGGTAGTTCTCTCATGGAGATGAATCTAGTGTGTTTTCCAACCACCTTGGAGGTGTCACCTTGCAGCTCGATGGTCATCTCACATGCTCACGTTCGGGATCTTGAGTGGTGTTGTTGTTTTCCCTTGGGTAGGACTCAAGAATCTGATTGCACTACGCTGATCGTAGCCTTGATCAGCAGCAATTATTTGTTCCATCACACTTTTCCTACTCTCCAAATTCATCTTATGATGGTTGATGATGTAAACTTTGACAGTTTACTCTCAGTATTGATTCATGACAGCAGTAGCTCACATGCTTTGGTTCACCATTCGGAGATTCATGGGGTTGGGACTATGATTGTTTTCTGTAGTCTTCATGGTTGTGCCAGTATAATTCAGATGAGGCATGGTAGCTTTATGCGGAGACATGAGTATGAGTTTGTTGAGCTCTTGCAAAGGAATGCTTCCTTCCTGGTAAGAAGATTTTTAGGGGTCACACTTGCAGTCATGGTCCCGTTTGTTACCATGTGGAGGTATGGGGAGGAGTTCGATTTTGATTTGAATAGTCTATCTCTCCTATTGCTTAGAATGGTGATTGACAGTAGTATGGTTGATACTGTTAATTCGGGGGATCGTGGACATGAGATGTTGCATGATTTTGATTTCCTTCCTTTAAGATCTTTCAGTTTGAGAATCATAGATGGTAACACTTTGGAGTTACAAGGGGAGTCAGTGCAGCATGGCATGATATTTTCATTGATGTGATCAGAGTGGCGCAGCGGAAGCATGGTGGGTTTTTCCTGAGACGCATTTGGGAACCAGGGATCATACTTGTTGCGTATGGATTAGTCTTCAAACTACTGGAGTTGTGGTGGTATTGCTTGAGGACAAGCAATTTTGGGAAGGGCGGATTGTAATGTCCCCTTCTCAAACCTGATCTGTTCTTGTGACCGTTGGCCTTTTCTTTGGGAAACCCGAAGGCTAGTCGGAAGATAAATTAGGGTTTCCTATTTTGAGGAGGTCATTGCTCAGAGATGGTGGATTCAATGGCGGATTCCTTCTGGGTTTTCAGAGGGCTTCGCAGTGGTATGTTCATCTCGGCATTCAGAGCACTTTGTGGAATTTACTATTTTTAGTAAATTCTATTTTTGGCAGTATTCAGGATGGTATCAGGCAATTGACTTTCCCCTTCAGTTGACTCAAGTGGCGTATTCAGTTTTGGACTTCAGAATGCAGTTCTGGGAAGACGAGCTCATTTCACTTAAAATAACATTATAATTAAAATGTTATTTATCACCTTGGCCTAGTCGAATGACTTAAGGTTATTTTAAAAGGTGGACTCAAAGGGTGGCGCCTTCATAAAGATTATATTTAATATTTGTTGAGTTCTCCTAAGTCAAGCAAATTAAATTGGGCGCACTTATCAAGGTGATGTTTTAATTAAATATGATTATTGAGCTAAAGGTGAAAAGGACGCCATATTGAAGGAAGAGATTAGGGTTTGAACTTTGAGTTGGATTTTAGGGTTTCGTGAAGTCAAACGAAGCTTATAAAAAGGAAGTCTTGTGCATCATTGGATCATCTTTGGACTATGCTAATGTTATGCTGCCGAAATGGTTGCGGGAATTCTTCGAGGAATGAATGCCTCCTAGTCTGGGCTCGACTTCATGCTTGAGAGATAGCATCTAGTGGAGATTTTAGTATGCTTATGAGTGATTCAATCATTTGTAAGTTTGCATTTGTATTTGTGCTTTGTATTCAGTTTGGTCTTGTTAAGTAAGTTTGCATATTAGAGAGTTTTCTGTATTTGCAGATTTAGCTACAGCAGATTGGGTTTTTTGTTCGTAATTCAAAAAATACAAAAATATGGGTTGTGGGTATTGTCTTATTCTATTTGTGGGGGAAGAGGGAACATATTCCTAGAATTATAGAATTTATTGTCAAGCCTTTTATTTTTAAAGAGAGGTCGAAATTCTGCTGAAGGCCGTACCATTCAGCTGTGCATTGGCATCCGTGCAAAATAATTAAAGGCTTCTAGATCTGTGTTTTGTGTTCTATCTTAGGCGTCATCTCCATTAGAGCATGTTGCATTTTGTTTCAAGTAATTCGGGCAAGTTAAGAGAGAGATATGAGTAAATGAGTAAATTATATAGACTGCTGTTTTTAATTCAAGAGTGCAGATTTGTCTAAAAACAGCATTTGTATTTGAACATTGAAAGATCTATTGTGTTTGGCTCTTCTATCCATACTAAAAGAGATATTTTGATGTAATGTTAAGTTGACAAATTTCTATGATATCAGCAGTCGATTGAACATCATTTGTAAACTGACCAGTAGTACTAGCAGTCATTCCCCAGCTTGTTGCTTTGAATTTGTATCGCATAATTTCATTTAAAGTTGTAATAGATAGATCTCCGCCCTATGGTCGCTACTATCCCACTCCGGGTTAGCCAGCACATTCTGGGTGTTGAGTAGTTTCATTTCTCAGCATTTATCTTTCAAGCTTTGTTTGTTTTTCACTCCGTCATATGGTCGCCCCTCACTCCGCATTGGATTGGGTAGCACATACTTGACGTCGAGTTCCTTTTCCAGATAGCATATTTTAGATCCTTTGACCAATGCTCACCATCATCGGTGCCATTCTGGTTAGAGTTGCTTCTTGCACGTTTTGGTTTTCTCATCTAACCTTAACGGGTGCACTACTTTGTACTTTGTAAATTGAAAAACGAAAAATTTGGCTCAGAATATTTCATTGTGCGCATCCGACATCGCTATCGCTTATTTGGATCGTGTGTGATTAGTAAAGATCGTGTTTTCTCTTGATTAGTGATCACTGGGATGAGATCCTTTGGAGATACTAATTATTCATTGCAAATTGTTTCATACTAGTTGTGAAGATTTCTGAGTGTGACTCTGAAATAAAAGGAGAACTGTAATTTTGATTGTGATTGGTTGGTCACATCGATATCATTCTTTATATGCATGGACTGTGATAGAGTGTTGATTCTTTGAGAGGTCTGGTTCTATATGCTGGCTGCACAATGTATCTAAGAAATCTGTGTTGAGCAGATTGTCTTTTGTTGTGCTGAGATTAGCACTTCGGAGAGTAGTAAAGATGAAAGAAAGATATATCAGAATCAACAAAGATAAGTCCTATTATTTCTTTAATTGATCTTTCTAATGATATTTGCTACATACTTCACTTGTAGTTTGATTTTTTTTATATATAAACTATTATTAATCCTTTTAAAATGCAGGTTGGATCGAGAAGCAAATGAATGATGAATTAATTATCTGAGATTACTTAAGGAATTCAAGGAAGGAAGAGCTTGAGGCATCCTGTGAGGAAGCAACGCAGGTTGAAGACTAGAGACACAACTTGCTGCCATAAAGCTGAGTTGGTGATACATAACTATAGATATCTCTCGAGGGCACAAGGGCGGGTTTGCCTTGGATGGAGAGTTTGCATCAGCAAGAAGATTGAGAAAGATGAAGATATTGAAAGAACCACTACAAATTGTCATTGTGATCAGTTACTTCAAAGAGGAGTTAAATTCCAAGGATTCAAGGCTCGAGTTGAGAGCATGTCTGGGAAAAGGATTAAGGTTCTGAGATGGAGGGGAAGTTGACTTCTAGAGGATTACTTTGCAATCTCTGAGGCAGGGATCAAGAGGGAGTTCTGTGACTTACTAGTGAAGGTGTTAGCTATGTGGGTTGCTGTATTGCAAGGATAGGTGCTAAAGTCCTTGGAGGACCTCTTTAGCTGCAGAGAACAGAATTGCACAAGATAGTCGATCTGGATTTGACATTGGTAGCTCCACAAACCTATTCAGAATAGGGTGATCTAGGATGAGGTCAAGAAGGACAGTCCTGAACTCTTGCAAGTCAATGGTGTCGGAGGTGTGTGCTGGAAACCATTTCTCTAAGGCAAGCGTAAGCGTTGCAGGCAATCTTGGACGAGGAGGTCAGAAGATTGATGCAAGTACTTGATACTTTAGAGGGAGTCACATCATCATGAAGATCTGTGTTAATGCATTTTTCTCTGAGACGGAGAAATTTTAGTTGTAAGCCCTTGTTAATGCATTTTTCTTTGAGACAGAGAAATTTGAGGTGTAATTTTTCTCTGAGACGGAGAAATTTGAGGTGTAAGACCTTGTTAATGCATTTTTCTCCGAGACGGAGAAATTTGTGGTGTAAGCCCTTGTTAATGCATTTTTTCTCTAAATCGGAGAAATTTGAGGTGAAAGCCCTTGTCCATCTCTGAGACGGAGATGTGGTTCTTTCCACCCTTTGGGAGTAGCCATGGTGGATGTCATGTTGAGAGACTCCATGACAACATCACGTTGAGAAACTTCGTGATGA
>VDFB02280951.1:0-10887 GCA_007258455.2 Sequoia sempervirens | reverse complement strand
AAACAGGAAAGGAAGAGAAGAAATTCTTGGAGCATTGTCAAAGATCTTCATATTTGCAGGTTCTTCTTGTTTGTTTACTAGCTACACCATTAAATAGCTTGTTAATTCTAAGAAATTATGTGAATGATTTGTAGATTTGAGTTTGAATGTGCATAATAACCTCTTAAATCATCAATTCCATGAGTTCTTGAGTTGTTATTAAAGGATTTATGTAGATATCTTTCAAAAATTGTGAATAAACATGCATACATATGCATGTATTTTCTAATACATGCATATATGTGCATATTTATGCCATTCACATGGCTATTCAAACCAATGATTAAAGCAAAATTAATGTTGTCATGCTCATTCAAAATAATTAAGACCAAAAATTCTTCCTATTATTGTATTTTAAACACATTCACTGTTGAAACACTCTTCAATACTGTTGTAGCATGTATATGCACTGTTGTAGTATGCATATACACTGTTGTAGCACACATTTATGTTGTTGTTCATAAATTTATACCATTGTTACAACATATATACAGTAGCTTAAAACTTCATATTGCTATTATAATCATTCATATTGTTGTTTTAGCTTACTACATCGTTGTTCCAGCCTATCATATTGTTGTTTTAACTCATTAGATCGTTGTTCCAGCCTTATGCACTACTATTTCAAGCTTTCCTACTACTGTCCTGACTTTATACATTGTTATTTCATCATCTATGTTGTTGATATAAACTTATGAGACCAATTTTGAGTGTAAATTGATAGTGAATTGATAAAGGACAACAAGAATAAAATTGGATTTAAGAGAGTAGAAAACATTGATTCTCAATTTTATACAAGAAATCATACTTGGAATCCTTCATTGGGAAAACATGACTGAAACCTTGTAGTTTAACTTACGAAATCAAACCCAATAAATCGTTGCATGAATGTTAAAAGTCTGAAAATAATTATTGATTTATCTTATGCATTAAATCAATGATATCAAATTGTTTTATTATATCGTTGCAACCCATATGATTGATCTTTATGAATTAATGTAACAATTTGTTATATGAAAAATATTAGTTCCAGTTAGGAATCAAACAAAAGCGGGAAATGTATTATGTTATGATTATCAAGTTAACAAAACAAAATGTTATCTCTACAAAACAACTCTTTTGCTATTTTAAAAAAGGAAAACATGACCAAATTATGAGAATATAGTTTGATATTGATGAATCCTTTATAAGAAATTCACTTCTCAGGTGTAAGGGAACACTATTTGATGTGGATTTAAGGTTGAATGTGTCATTTGGTTAGGACATCTTTTGAGAATAAAACAATTGAAAGTATTACCTTGCAAATTAAATAGAAAGTTTAAATGTCTATCAATATTGTTGGTGTTGATAAAGTTGTGTATAGCTAACAAACTAATGATGTGAGTAATATAATGTCTTTGTGTGTATGTATATGTAAGGTAGGTGTGTAAAAGACAGGTGTAGGAAAACTGAGAGGGGGGCTCAATTAGTTGTCACACAAAATAAAATTCAAACTTTCAACACTTATCAATTCCACAACCACACTATTATGTTATTAAGCATGAACATGAGATACAAAAAATAGAAAGTAAATTAACACACTAAACGCAAAATTTTATGTGGAAAACCCAAGGAGGGAAAAACCATGGTGAGGATTAACTCACAATATAAAGTAGTTCAAGAACTAAATATATGAGGCTCATTGCCAAGGGCTGACTACCTTGAATAAGACTCACTATCTAGATACAAAAGCTCACTACTTACAAGGGAGGCTCACTACCTACAAAAGATTTACAAAAAAAATAGGGCTTTTTAGCCAAAGTGAATTGAGTAAAATGCACCTAACAAGTATTGATGTAGTTCCAATTATGCTCAATAGACTGACTTGACATACTTCATAATTTTATCTCTTCTTCACATTCACATTCACTATTGCTTCATTGATCACACATACACTGTCGTACACCACACACACTCCACACTTCAAAACCTATTTAACACATATATATACGTACTCAATCTACTCGCAAGCATCAATTAGGTTGGCCTAATTAGATGAATTTATTTTCTTACCAAAAATACTAATCTTTTCGGCTTCAAGTATTCACCAAAATATTCCCAAATAGCAATTCAAACACATAATATGCTACATCATGTTAGCATAGACCTAAGATAGGTTGCACATATATCTGCATAACATAATTAACTCACCATATCACAACTAATCCAATAAGTTGTCCATAAATAGACTTCATTGCAAAAATTAATTAACAAAATAAAGCCAACATGCCCTACGACCACCAGAGCACAATAAATTCTGAACATACATGCCTTCAACAACCATAAATAGTTTCCCAAAACTAGAAGCAATGACTACCAATTGTGGAGTATTGTAGACTAGAATATCAGAGGATGTAGCTTGAAAATTGGTTCATATACTAGACCTAAATACCAGATCAAGCACTGAATTAGACTTGCAAACATAACATGGTGACATCAATGACAACAAAAAATTATAGAGATGATCATTCTTCTTCATTCTTCTTCAAATCTCCCCCTTTGTTATTGATGGCAACATGTGCCAAAATTAAAAAAAAATTCCTCTAATTTCTCCCAACTTTCCAAATCTCTCCCCCTTTGACATCAGTGGCAAAGGGTGGCCAAAAAGATGTAAACATGGTGACATCAAAATTGCAAAAAGATTCCAATTCTTCCAAAAACTTATGGCCATCAAAACATTTAACAACAATTAAATTTTTCTTCATTTTATTTAGATTCCTTTTTCTCTTTCTTTCCTTCTTTCCAAAACAAATAAAACAACAAAAATTGAACATTCAACATTAAGTAAAAATCACACTCTTCACCTCAAACACCTTCTTGTATATTTCTTTGATAACTAGATGTAACTTCTTCTAGTTGAATGTAGTTGAATCCATTCTTGTGCAAATGCTTTCCAATAGGGCCAACAGAGTAAAAGAAGATGACCAATACGAGTACTATCTTTCACAATCTTCTATGTCAATAAGTATTCTAGAAAGATGGTCTAACCAGACCTCAACAATCTCCTTAAGGAGCTAGAAAGTATTTACCACATCATCTCTTTGTCTCTACAAAACAATCAACTAACCTTGTAATTTTCCAACTCTAAGCCTTTGTTTCCCTTCTTTGTCTTCAAAGATATCAAAGTTCTTTCTGATGTTGTCCACCTTAGATTCAATTGCATCAATCCTAGTTTTGAAATTGTCTATCGTAGTAAGCCACCAAAGACAATATTTGTAAACATCTGATATTTCTTTGATGCATTTATTCATTTCCAAGATAAGTTTAGATAATCTAAACTTAGCTTTAGTAGTGAACCATAGATTTTTGGGTAGGGCTTATAGACTACTCTTGCACTCTTGGGATGTTTCACCTAGAAGGAGAGAGATAAACCCCACACAAAATATCTATCCAGTTTCACTCAAATTATGTAATTTATGATGTAATTAAGAGTAGATGAGGTGATATAAATGTAATTAGATGATCTATGTGATTGATTATGTATGCAAGGCCTAAGATTTATGCAATGTTTGCAAACACAATGTGATATGCAAACATGAGCTACAAATGAACAAATGCAAAATAGAAAGGAAATGGGATGAATCAGAGTGCACCTAGGTAGAGAATGGATAATCTAGAATATTTTGAATGTTATCTGAGATCATAGAAAATCACTAGTGGGACTCATTTTCCACTGATGGTGAATTAGTCCTGCTTCTGATGAAAACTATCAGGAATAGGTTTCTGAGTGTCAGGATCCATAATCTGACAAAATCTAGATTTTCATCCTTAAGGTGGAACTCATTCACCACTGATGGTGAATCGGATCTAAGGTTGTCTACTTGTTGGGTTGACAAAGTTAATTCTATAGAAAACAGGCAAAATGTCTTCTCTAAGCTTGAAATGAGGTTGATTTGACTTGAAGCACCTTGTTGACTTGTTGACCACTCTTCAATACCTAATTGCTTGTCAAATTTTCATACAAAGGTTTACAAATACATATGCAAGAGGGAAAAAATGGTTGAGGGTTAGAGTTAGGGGTTTTCCTTGGTCAAACTCCACTTTGGTAATCAAACCCTAAACAATGAAATGAAATGAAAAGAGTATGATAAATAGATAACATGAAAATTTAAAAAACTTACCACACCTTTGATACTCAAAATATGAAGATATATCAATGGATGCTCCAAAATGCTTGATTAGATGATGCAAAGTACTTGAATGCTTGATGAATGCCTGAATGAATGGGAAGATTTCTTGAATGTGTTAAAAGATTTTACAAGATGTAAAATGAGGATAAAAACACTTATTTATACATTCTTGTGCCTTAGTAACCATTGATGCCTCATCACAGGTTGACATAAAGTAATTTTGAATAAAAAATCGAAAGAAAATTTGAAATATTTTGAATTTGGAGCCAACAGGGACTCATTTGCCACCCATGGTGAATGGGTCCCACCTTGGACCTGAAAGTGGATGTTGGGAATTCAGTCACATTTAATGCTATTTGTTAGGCTTGAATTCAAAAATATACTTAATTAAGGCTTATAAGGGCATAAATGGGGTCAAATAAAGCATAAGAAAGGTGAAAATAGTGAAATTATTTCTAGAAAAGCATGAAATCTTGTTACAAAACTTTACAACACTTTAAAATAGGACTTGATTAGTGATGAAAAGGTGATTTTTAGGTGAATTGTAATGAATATAGTCTAGAAAAGTGTAGAAATTTTTTACAACAGTTCACAACACCTTCGGAAGATGCCATTGTTTGAATTTTAAGGACCTAAATGTTCATGTTCAAGCCATATTACATCAATAAATCAAAGCAAAATATACTAGGCATCATGAAAAAAGCCCTAAAAGACCATGAAAATGACAAGGGGCCATTTTTCTATAGTACATTTAGCCCCACTTTAGCAATATGGAGTAACATCAATCTAGAGGGATGATCAATCCCCTAGGATGAAGATCCCATGGAAAACTAAGCATAACAACATAGGAACACAAGTGTTGAAATGAAAGAATAGGATGAAGTTTTGATCATTTTTCCAACTAGTTGTGGATTAGATCTAGTATGTTTATTTGAAAAAGAGAATGCATACTCACTCTGTGGTGACAAAACTCATTGCGGTCAACCAGGTGAGAAAACAAATTAGGTGAAGTACATACGCTAGTTGGTATACACTCACAATCATAAAGGTTGCTATGGGGAAAGTCGTGCCACTAAATGGGCTTCCCGCTCAACCATATCAAAGTTATACCTCTTGATAACTTTAACAAGGTGACACAAAGGAAAATTTTAGTTCATGCTTCATGAGACAAGAAAAGCTCCATATCCTTAGAACTTGGGAACAAAAGGAAAGGTACCACAGGCATGCAAGTTGTGTTACACAAGGTGGAAAAAAAATACAAAGTGTAAAATTCATTGCCCCCACAAAAGAGCATATAAGGGATCTATAGATTTTGGGGTTAATATGTGTTGTTGCAATGCTTTTATTAAGGAGCTCAGAACTATCATCATTCCCAAAAGCACATAAAACTAGAAGAATAACACAAAGAGATCCAAAAAAAAGAAAAAGGAGATCCATATTGGGTCAACCTAGAAGAGACATTGTGGTCTCAACACTTTGCATCATCCCCAAAAGGAAAACACATATAAAAAAAAAATGAAAAATGAGAAGGAAAAGGAAAAGCTTTTGGGTAAACATGAAGGAGACCTTTTGGTCCATGTTGGATTGTTTTTACTACTAACCAGGTTGGTCTTCTAATCTACCTATGGAATTTCAAATTCCAATCAAGGGCAGCTCGAAGGACCTTGACCAACTAACGAGGACTTTAAAAAAAATCCTCCTACACTTCGAGCTCTGCAAGACCCGGGAGGGTGATCCCTTAATGTGTTTACAACCTTTGCACATTATTATAAACAACATTAAAAATAACATATAATCTCACTTAATAGCTCAACATGATAGGATAATATCGAATAGAATTGGTTGTTCATCGATAATATCAAGTATCTAGAGCATGAGATAACTACAACACAATCCACAATATAAGATAGTCATTGATTTGTAATTTATAGCAAGCTCTAGGAAAATACAAACAAATATTGAATCGTATGGATAAATACAACTTAGATTAGTGCCATCTATCCATTGTAGGAGTCAAATTCATAAGCATCTAGGGTTTATGACATATTTAACACATAACAAATGAAATCCTTGACGACATTGCATTGTAATCTCATCAATATGTATTCTAACTCAATACTACTTATCAAATCCTTATATAGAATGTATCCGCCTATAATCCCATTCAAGCATTTTAATTAATTCCTTGAATTAAAGCTAAAATAGAATCATACACACCACATCAGTGAGATGAATGAAACAACCCTTAGTTATCTTATTCAAAGTTTAGGTATGCATGTACAATGGAGAGACATCAGCTTGAATTTATCATTTCAACTCAAATGCTAGTACTGTTATACAACATTAAATCCCCATAAATTCAAAACCTATTATAGAATGACTCAGAACCTAAATTTCATTTCTCTCTAAAACCATTGAACTTTACAATTTTCTCTACAACTTCACCAAAAGTCGACCCAAAAATTATCTAACTTCCTAACCTGTACTTCTTGCTTTGAAATCCTTCTTCTAGAAAATCAAGGAGAAAAAAAGCATCAAGCCAGAAAGTACACATGTCACCAACCAATTGGAGTAATTGGTGACATTCCAAAAATCATTACAATAGCAATCACCCTGGAGAATATTCTTGTTCATTGTACCCATTGAGAAAAGTTGATGTAGCAACAAAAAACCATAAGAATCTTGTACCATGATTGCCAAGGAAATCCATGTGGCGGTCGCCCACGATATCGCAATCAGTAAAGACCTTGCAACTTATGATCACACGATGGATGGCAACCGTAAATCTTGAGCATCGTTGATCTTGTTCCTTCAACACAGTCGCCAGCCTTATCATTAACTGTTGAGCAGCTTTCCCACCAAGATTATAACATACCCGTTGATTTAAAACATGTGCATCTTAAGAATGCTTTAGTAGTTTTTCATCTAATGCATTGAGGCTAGATTAATTTACCAAGGTTTTTTGCTTCTTTAGATGAGACATGTGGCACCCACCCGTGATATCGTAATGAATAAAAACCTTATAATTTTTGATCACGCGATGGCGGGCAATCGTTGAGATCTCACAATATTTGATCGATGGTCACTTAAACTTATCGCCTTTGGCCTCACTAGATAGGACATGGGGTGCCAGCCCATGATATCATGATCAACGAAAGTAGTGTGGTGGAGTCATCACGAGATGGTGGGGAGCGGCTGAGATCAAATGATAGTTGATCAACGATCACATGAATTTTGTCCCTCTGCAAAATAAAACATTTATTAAAAGGACAAGGGGACATCGGTAGGTAGAAGGTAAAAAAAGACATAAGTTGTTTTTAAACGATGAAACATAGGGCCAACCAAGACTTAGGAAAATGAAAACCAGTGGAAGAAAGAAAATGTTAAGACCAAAGGGACCCAGCTTAGATGAAATGATAGGACATAAAGTCATTTTAAAACCCTTCAAAAAGGTAACAATGAAAAAGATCCCACCCCAGCTGTAAAATAAAGACAAGGGTTTTACATGAAAATAAAGCTAAAACCCCCAACCCTAGGAAAATTCTGACACCATCAAAGACCAGTAACATAAGGCAGGGCAGGAATGGAACACAAGGAGCAAAAATTTGAAGTTCCATCAGTGGCTCCAGTTGGGGACATTCATTCCACTAGAATGAACCGAGAATTCAGAATCTCGGGTAGTGCTGACCAAGATGCAGAGACGACCAAAAAGGGATTGTTTGGACAAAACAACCCAAACTATATACAAAATATACAATCCTAAACTACTGTTCATGGAAAAAAATACTTCAAATGAAGTATAACTTCAAGAACTGTCCATGAACTGGCAGTTCAAGAATATCCCCTATCATATTTTGGAGGAAGTACGAATCTTCACCCCACCTACCATTAATCAAAAATGGACCCAACCAGATTGCATCAAATTTCCCATGTTTCCCTTTATCTTCTAATCTGGCATTCCACATTAAAACCAAATCTCCATCTTTTAAATTCCTTGCAGTTTCCATTTTGTCATGCAGATTCTTTATTTGCAACTACAATTTTTCATTTCTCTTTTGAGCTTCCCTCTTGGTTTCATCTAATTCTATAAGAGCTTCCACTCTCAATTTTATCTCATCATCAATTTCATTGTCATACATCTGGACATACTTATACATTTTCATTAATTTATTTTGGAGAAACCTGGCATTTATCCCAAAAACCAAGTCAAATGGAGCACAACCTATTTACTTCTTCATAGTTACCCTATCTGCTCAGACTGCTAATCTCAACTTAGAATCCCAAGCCTTTTTATTCTAATCCAAGATTCTTTTAATGATCTTCATCAAGATTTTATTGCTTGATTCTACTTGTCCATTTCCCTATGGGTGGTATGGTGATGAATAAGAAATTTGGATGCCATGCTTCTCACAAAATTTTATGTATTCCTCAGATCTAAAACACATTGCATTGTCTAAAACAATCCTTTCTAGACATCCAAATCTAGTCAATATGTTGCTCATCAGGAAGTCAATTACCACTTTACTAGTGGCTTTCTTTGTTGGAATTTCTTCCACCCACTTGGTAAAATAATCAGTGGCCACCAATATCCATGAGTGACCTCCACTAGATTTACATGCTATCTCTCCTACAAAATCAATACCCCACTACTGGAATGGAGCTTGTACTATAACTGGTTTTAGAGGAAAATTGCCAGAAAACTTTAACTTACTAGAGAAACATTGACAAGCATCACATGTCTTCAATAGTTGGTGTGCATCCTTAAAAATTGTAGGCCACCAAAATCTAGCCCTCATTATCTTATGTGCAGTTGTTTTAGCCATATAATTCCCTCTGTAAACTCCACCATGCATCTCACTCAAAAGTTCTTGTGCTTGATCTTGGTCAACACACTTTAGCATGACACATTCTCCATTTCTCCACCAGATCTTTCTAGCTATAAAAGCATATTTGATAGCATGTAACTTCAATTTCTTTTTCTCATTTTCACTCAAATTATCAGGACATTTCAATCTTTGCAAATAATATATCGCATATGGTCATTTAGAATGCTCCATATCACATATGTGTGATCTATTTTCCTCTTCTAACAAATTTATCTAATTTGCTTCCAGATTACTTTGGGCCATAAGCTTGGACAATCCTTGTCCTCTTAGCAATTTAGTAATCTAGACCTCAATATTGAATTCTTGGATCCTATTTATCCACCTACACCTTCTTCCTGACACTTCTTGTTGTGTGAAGATGTCCTTAACATCAACACTAGGAACATAGGAAATTACAAGAAATCCCATCAAATAAGGCCTAAAAGCCTTTATTGATTTTACCAATGCATATGCCTATTTTTCATCTATATCATACTTAAGTCCTATAGCTTGTAAATATTTGCTGAAAAATGCTACAGGTTGTTCAAAACCTTCTACATTCTTTTGCAACAACACAACTGCAATTGTGTGGAAAGAAGCAAATGAAAAAATGTGTAAAGGTTTGGAGAAATCAGCGGTTCTTAACACAAGAACCTCCTTTATTGCTTGCTTAATGGCCTAGAAATCTTGCATAGAATCCTCATCCCATTCAACCTTGGCTCCTTTCTTGAGAATTTTGGAAATAGGGAAAACTATCTCAACAAAATTTGTCTCAAATCTCCTTAAGAAGTTTATTTTTCCAAAGAAAGATTGTATTCCTTTGAAATTTTGGGGTTGTGGAACCTTATCTATTGAAATTACCCTCTCTAGATCAATTTTTACTCCATCCTTGGAAATGATATGTCCCAATAACTTTCCCTCTAGTACTCCAAACACACATTTCTTTGGATTCAAATAAATACCATACTCCAAAGCTCTAATGAATATCTTCTCTAGATGCTCACAATGATCCTCTTCCTTTTTAGAATATGTTGTCAAGTCATCTTGGTAGATCACCAAAAACAAGTTAATGAAATCTGAGAATGTCACATCCATGGCTCTCTGAAAAGTATCCCCTGCATTTGTTAGACCAAATGGCATTCTTACATAAACATATGTTCCCCATGGTGTAGTGAAAGTTGTCTTAAACTGCTCAGACTCTTTGACCATGAGCTAGTTGTAACCAGAGAAACCATCCATTATAGACATCAATTCACATCCTATCACCCTTTGTAACATGGCTTCCATATTGGGTAATGGATAATGGTCTTTTAATGAAGACACATTCAAATTTCTAAAATCTACACATAGCCTGATGTCTCCATTTTTCTTCCTTACTGGTACAAAGTTTGATACCCAGGATGAATGTTTGATTGCCTTGATGATCCCTACATCCATTAGTTTCATTAATTCTTCTTTCATTTTTGGGGCCAAGGTGGGATTAATAGGCCTTTGCTTTTGTCTAAATGGTTTGGCATTATCACACAAAGGAATCTCATGTTGAAAAAGATCCTCCCTGTATGCCTTAAGATCATCATAGGACCATGCAAACACATGCCTAAACTTCCTTAATAAGTCAATTAGCATCCTTCTCACCTTTGGTAACATTTTCTTTCCAATATACACCTTCTTTGGGGATGCTTCTGTTCCAAGACTTATCTCTTCCAAGTCATCAGGATGGGAAATGATATGATTAGCCTTTGTCTTATCTTGATTATCCAATAGTGTTTTTAGTACAACTAGACCCTTGTAAATTATGTTTTTCTTTAACTGAA
>VDFB02280949.1:0-16329 GCA_007258455.2 Sequoia sempervirens | reverse complement strand
TGTCACAAATCAATAATGACATGAAATATGTCACAAATACATAGATTTTCTCTTCAAGGAGAGAATACAAGCAAAGCCAAGTTGGATTTACATGAGCATAAACATGATAACCATCTTAATAACAAATATCATAAAGAAATAATCTCCACCTAAACAAAGGTAGAGAGTCAAATAAAACAACAAATACAAGTGAAAACATTTTATCCATGACATAAAAACTATCATGAGAAAATCCACCGAGGGACTCTCAAATATAAGATCATTTTACATAGACATATAGGTAGCACAAGGAATAAGTTCCAAATTATGTTCATACCTTTTCAACTAGTAACCCCCCAAAGAATTAACATACTAAGATATGCAAACCCACCAAACCATATTGAGTGATCATATAAACCAAACATGAATTTCATGCTAATTTTTTAAATCAAAATAAGCATAACTTTCTCAAAATATAACATTTTCTCAACTTTAAAAATATTTTAGAAAGATAACATAGAGATCTACAAGACCCAAAAATTATTTTTGTGATAAATCTCTTCAATATAACTTTTAAATAATAAAATAATTACTAGTAAATTATAATTCTAAAAATAACAACACATGCATACAATCACTAATGCATTCATATATAATATATATAAATTGAGTACGAATGATTTCCTTTAGTAATTTAGAAATATTGGCGATGCACCTATTATAATTTTTTTAAGAAAAACCTAGTTCCTAAAACAAGACTTATTGAAGTATAATATACTAGTTTTGTTATGACAATTTTATTGGTTGATAATTTTTCAAAAAGCTCATTTCAGATAGAGTTTTAATCATAAAAACACATCCTACAAAATATAGTTTAAATCTTCTTAATATTTAGGTTCAATCTTAAATCATATCTATGTTTTAATTTCATAAACCACTTGATTCTCCCAAACTTCACTATGCTTCTTCTTTTAAAGAACCACTAATTTTAACTTACAATAACTAGTTTCTTTCCAAGTTGCACAATACAAAATTTAGTTATTTTTTGTTCATTTTTTTTTATATTATTTTAAAAAATACAATATGGTCAACAATGCAATTTATCTTCATTAAGAATTCTAGATTCATTGATTATCAAAAATAAATATTTGCTAATGTCTTTCATGACAAGAATTATATCTCAATCGTAATAATTTGGTAAAGAGAATATACATGAAACAATCAACTCATAAATCACATTTATCTTTAAATTCTTCACCATAAAACACTTCCAAATCCTTAACCTTCAATAAATTTTCTTTTATTTCCTTTCTTAAAAATTGTATAAAACTAAAAACAAAAAAAAACTATTTTTTTTAAATCTAAAAAATAAAATATAATATTTTTTCTTTATTAAAAATGTTAAAATATATATATTCTTCTTCATGCACATCTTTTTTGAAAAATAATAATATTTAAATATCATCTTTTCAAATTCTTCATAATAAAGAATTCACTTAAAATTAATTTTAGGAATTTAAATATTTTCAAAATTGTAAATAAATTAAATATTAATTTTTTAAATAAAAATTCGAGATGATAAATCTTTTATATTTTCTTTTTCTTTTTCAATTAAAATATAATATAGTTATTTATTTTTGAATCTACAAGAAAAACTTGCACATAATTTTTTAAATTACAATAATTAAATTTGAATTAACAAAATCACATTGATTGGGTAACCCATGTCAGGTAGGTGGGGTTGGTTTAATAAGGGATGATAGGAGTCAGGTGATTGGTGCCTATGCTAAGAACTTGGGGGTTCAATCTTCTAACTTCACTAAAGTAGTTGTTGCCCTCCAAGGTGTCTTATTGATTGTGAGCAAAGACATAAGAAAATTAATTTTAGGAGATTCCAAGAATGTGATTGATATGCTACAATCTAAGGCCATCCCTTGTTGGTCCCATGAAGATTTAATTGATGAGATGAAACTTGATAATTAACTATTTGTTGAAGGTCATGGTTAATGGTCTCTTTGACATAAGTGGAAGAACACTTTGGAGAATTAGTAATGATGGAACTAAGAGGGGAATTAATTTATATGCTTCCTCGTTCCATCTAAACATCCCCACTTTGGTCTTCAAGCTTGTTATCCCCTTTGATTTTGCTAGTCCTCTTTGTGAGTTTTCAACTGTTACATCTCCATAATCATTTATGGAGATTTTCTTCAAATGGATTTGTAAATCTATGAGAATATAGAGAATGATGAGGAGGTTCGGGGCATTTTGCAAAGGGGGAATCTCTCTTCATATCTGGAGGCCATGAATGACTTTTAAACTATCATCTCCACCAATTTTGCTAGCTCCTAGAAGGTAGACATGATCTATGTGTGGGGCATCCCATTTCATTTCTCTAAGGAGGTGATAGTTGCTACCATGAGGCTTCATTCAAGTGGTGTTTAAATACCCAAGAAGGTTAAGGGGAACTATCAAGAAGACATGAAAATGTTTTTGAAGAGAGGTGAAAAAATTATTGACTTTAGAATGGTTTCAACAAGAAAAATCTCCTTGGGATTTGGAAGAGGGTAGCAGAGGTTATTATGCACTATAGTATGCTAGAAGAGAGATAAAAAAGGTTCCATCCTTACCTTTTCCTATGCTTAATAACTTGCACCATAATGCGAGGATGAATTTTTCTTTTGGATTTACGCTTATTTTCAGAAGATTTTATTTGAAAGGTTCTCTTGGATGAAAAATATTTACCCCTGCATCAAAGGCTTATCTATTATTTAAATTGGTTTCATTTTTCCCAAACCCTGGTCCCTCCTATATTTATGTAGGTTTATAATCCTTCTCTTGTCCCTTTTGTAGAGGGTCCTACTAAAATCCCAAATTTGGAAAACCCTCCCCTTCAAATAATCTTGCTCCCTGTGGGTTGGCTTAGTTCCCACTTATGTTGTAGAACCTTCCCCCTTCTCCTCTTGTTTTAAGAATTAAAAGGCATCCTTTAGCAATCCCTTATCCAAAGTCCCCAAACCCATCTTTGTTGATGAGGATTTCATCCCTAATTCTCCTATGTAGGACCTTATTTTCCCTGGTACCAATTCTACACCCAAAGGTAAGGGAATACCACTCTCCATCTCTCCTAGCCTCCCTTGTCGACCATCCTCTCTTGAAGGTGCCCTTTTGACTTTACTACCCCATGTTCCATTTATTTTTTTCAAGGGTAAAGCCCCTTTGTCTACGATGTCCTTTACTACCCATGATTTGCAAGGAACACTCTCTTCGAGCTCCACATAATGGAATCATTGTCATACCTCCTGCATCGTATTATAGGATAAGGTCATCACCCTTTTTAAGGATATAAATATTACCTATGTAGGACCATATTTTCCCTGGTACCAATTTTACACCCAAAGGAAAGAGAAAACCACTCTCCATCTCTCCTAGCCCCCCTTATTGACCATCCTCTCTTGAAGGTGCCCTTTGACTCTACTACCCCATGTTCCATTTAATTTGTTCAAGGGTAAATCCCCTTTGTCTACTAGGCCCTCTATTGCCCATGGTTTGCAAGAGATGCTCTCTTCAAGCTCTATGGACTGGAATCCCCTTTGCAGCTCTTGCATCATATTAGAAGATGAGGTCAACACCCTTTTTAAGGCTATCAATATTAATAATGATATTCTCAAATGACAACTAGCTCAATGACATTTGGAAAAAAAGAAAATCCAACATTTGGAGTTTATCACCCTTTTGATGTCCCTAATTGGCATACTAATTCAATTAAGGGAGATATTTTGGATTGTGTAAAAAACCTAGCTGATAAATTTGATAAATGGGAAAAATTAGAGAAAGATGTGGATTCTATCAAGAAAACTTAGGAAATCATCAAGAATAGTATGAAGGAAATCATTTCCTTCAACAAAGAAACTATGAAGAACTCAACCACCACTTTGTATGTGTTCAAGTTTGAGTTGGAAAAGAGGAGCTAAGTAATAGGCAAATCAAATCAACACTCCTTAACTTGGCCTTACTGATGGCTTCAGTTATTAGCCTATTTTTTGTTGCTTTTAAGCATACTTTCAGACATTGTTAGATAAACCTTTTAGACAATGCTCCTATGTTATGCTATCTTTTCTTGATTATTATACAACCTTGGACCTAAATTCTAGTAATGGAAATACGGTCATAATATAGTAGCATTGCATGGTTTATATGTGAGCATGTATGAAATGTGGATGGAATTTTTTGTTTAATTATGGTAGTTAGCTTTGTGTACATGTTTTGTGGATTAACCTCTTGCAGCTCAAAAAGAAACTGTAGCCCGTAGCAACTGGAAGTTTTAATCCACAGCAAAAGGAAGACTGGGATAGCGAAATAGGGGAAGTGCCAGATCAAGCTGAATGCAATAACTAATGTATGAAGAAACCTGATGGAGTTGGTCGTACATCATTATGATAGCTAATAAAGTGTTAGAGAAGAAGAATTCTTTTGTTGATAGGATTCTGAATAACTATTTGTGTGTTTTTACATGCAATTTTGTTTTATAGAGTTTTAGTTCTATTAGAACTCTTCTTTGTTTTCAGCTATAGTTTGAACAATTCAATCTTAACTAAATACTCTGATATCTAGGAGTGGTAGTTAATGATTGCAGTTAGGAGTTATGTTTAGAATAAACTCCCTCGTGCTTGTATATGGCCGTTGGTTGAGTCCTTAGATAAGTTAGTTGATTTTAGTATTTTTTTATCAGTTGCTTTTCAGTTTTAATTATTATCTACAGACATGTTGATTATTCAAAATGATTTCATTGAATACAATCTATGAAGAATATTTTGTGTAATCCTTTCTTATGTGTAATGAATGAAGTTCAATTTCCCATGGATGCGTAGAATCTAATATTTAGATTTGGCTCTAGTTAAGTGAAGACAACCACTTGAGTAGGCCACTCAAGGTAAGTGTTCTTCACTCCATTTATAGTAGTTTTATTTTTGTTTAGTAGTTATTTTTATTTATCATTATTTCATAAATTGCATGTAAAGCAGAATAGATTGTCATACTTTGATTATCAGTAATGAATGTTCATGAGCATGCATGTATTTGGTTAATTTGTAGTACTCTAGAGGTTAGAATAAGTTTAATTACCAGTTTGAGTACTTTTGAGTTAGTTAAATAATTCTTTATTAGCAGCAGTTCAGTTACAAGTTAAGTTGCAGGCACTCATAGCCATTAGCTCTAGTTTGTTTGTTTCACTGTTATGCAATTCTACAAATTTCCATCAAGTAGAGCACTTTGAATAGGATAACTTAGGCAGCCTCAAGTCTCTAAAGACACATATAGTGCAGCACCATCACAAGTTTATGAGTCTTGGGTTAACACTTTAATGTAGTCTTTACAATGTCGAGTGGACTGTTTAGCTAAACATGTACCTTTGAATTGTGTAGGTTCTACCAAGCTTACAATACATCAATTTAGACTCTACATTTTTGGTGTCGTTGTCAAGGATGGTGCTATCTTCATAGACTTATTTTTTGAGCTTTCATAGTTTACACTTTTTTTCAACATTAGGACTATTAGACTTAATCTTTTTCACAACACCAGAAAGATACACTAACACTGTACAATACCGCTACTATATAAAGCCATATTTCATGTATTTGGAGGTAGAGAGACTCCTTGGGCAGACTCCTCCCCTCTACATGCCAAGAAGCCATAGAAAAAATTGGTGAATCCAGTACTTAGAGTGAGGGTAATACAAAAGAAGAAATTTCCCTATCACCAACATCTACTACACTTACAAAGGGAACATACCAAACCATGGGTGATGCAGTGGATGATCCTGAACGTGCAACCTTCAAGTTTCCAATCACCAACCAAGAAATGGATAATGTGCTAAAAATTATTCCTCCTTCAGCATTACCAATCTTTTATGGGTTGTTGATTGAAGATCCAGATTCATTTATGTTTGAATTTGATATCCTATGCAAAATTTATGACTACTTTTTATGCTCATAGGCTCAAAATATTCCCTACCACTCCAAAAGATGCAACCCTAAGATGGTTTATGGGATAATGCAAGTGTTGATGATGTTTTCTGCACAACAACAACTCAGACAGAATATAATATCCTATCTCCCTTGAAAGGTAAATCTCTATCAATAAGCCTCAAGAGATAACCCCAAGGTCTCTAATGTTAGGTCTTGACAATGCATAAATAGCTCAGATAATATGTGAAAATGCTGGTAATCACAATGGGACCTTACTACAAGCAAAATAATGAATCTCAATTTATCAGATCTAACAATGTAATGATACTTCAATCCTAAATCTAACCCAGATAATAAAGAAATAACAAAAGGTTAGGGTTTCAAAGAGATATCTAAATTTTAATACTCCTAAGATTAACAATGCAAATGATGAAATACATGAAATGGACCAATCCCTCATAAACTAATTCCTGCTTGACCAAGATAAATCTACAATCTCACAGAAACAGTGCAATCTTCTAAGGTAATAAAGATTTTCAGATCATGAACATTCATTCAAAATACCCTATTGCAATTTAAATGAATAAACCCTCACAATTGAACTAGGCACAATGAATATATAGTCCAGGCTAACTTTGCAAAGCAACTAACAGTCAGCTAGCTGCAAAAAGTATGGACCAGGGATTGCTACAAACACTTCAAGCATAAAATCATGAACACCATTGAATCAGAACTAACATACATCTAATAACCTTGAGAAATTTGAAAGATTGAGTCATAAGAACCATGCAAGATAAGTCAACACAAAAGAGATCACCAGAAAATCACAATGTCTACAATTGTATTGAATCACCATATTTCAACAACAATTCCAATGTTCTGCTACAGCACTTGCTCCAGAATCGACTAACTCTTAACCCTAATTCTTACTTTACTACCCTAATTGCTTCTAAGAACTATCTCCAGCGACTTCTACTAATAATCCCCCCTTACAAATGAGGTGAAATGCCATATTTATAGAAAACCCCAGAACATGTCGGCCCAATATAGATTTTACAATAATAAAATAGCCCAGACAGGTCAGCCAAGAGAATTTTGAAATAAGATAAGATATGCATTAAATGCATGGGACTCATCCAAGTCAGCCTGGGATTTAGAATATAACTCGATCCAATGCATGTGAAGCACAATTCCCAATGCAATTGATCATTAACTGGCCCCTTCATCCCTATCTTAATTTATCTAGTATCTTGAGGAAAATACTCTCCAGGTTGGCCATAGGTGAACTAATAAATGCCTTAAATCCTCCTTCAATCAAATTAAACCTAGCCTGCACTAAGCAAAAACCAGCATCAATAATATCCATCATCAAAAATATATTCAAATAAATCCAAGCAAAAGTCGAAATCCCGCGAAAAAATCGTAAATGCAAAATTTCTACACAGTTCAGGATTTTCACCCCTCCGCAGAATCTAGGCCAGAAGGGATTTTCAGAAAAATCCGAACCAGGCAGATTCTGGTGAAAACAAACAACATTCAAAAAGTCCAGAAAATGAAGGGGCAACGGGATTTCGGGAAAATCCAGAGGAAGTGGAAATCCACGAAGCAGGCAAAACTCTGGATTTTCGGGAAAATGCAACAGTCAAGAAAATCGGGAAAATCCAGAGGAAAAGGAAAATCTTGAAATTGAGGGAAAACCTGGATTTCGACATTCTCCAATGATCTCGCCCAAATTGATCGAAGATCACAAATTTGAGGACCTAAGCTCAAATGCATCAACATTCATAAAACAATAGACCAAACCCAAAATCTGGGAATTCGACAAGGAGACAGAATCCGGAAAAATCCGGCCCATGCAAAATTTTGTGAAGATTGAAAATCTCCAAACCATGTCGTAAAGCAGACAGAGCCGAACCTTGAGTGAAATCCGGGAAAATCCGGATGGGGTGGAAAATCCCGAAATCAGCCAAAAACCCAGATTTCACCCAGAACTTAAGATTTTCAAAGTGTAACTTAGGGAAAAAACTTGGGAAAGCAAGATAAACATATTAAGCACATACCAAGGCAATTCAAATCCACAAAATCCAGGGGCTAAAGCACCAAAAACCAAAGCGAAAGAGAGTCCCTGCTTTCAGCGGGGCGTGTGTGAGAAAACCGCACAACAGCAAGGATGTTCTTGATTGGGATACCATGAAAACATTATTCTTGGAGAAGTACCAAGACTTGTAAAGGACTTGATAGGAGGAGAGATGACATTTTCAGAATGTCACAAAAGGACGATCCATTAGAAGATGATGTGGAGAGATTTGAGTTTTCCTTGAAGAAAAACCCACAGAACAAGTTACTATTTTTTAGAGGAGTCAATGAGAACTATATGGATGCCCTCAATAATATTGGGCAAGGGGATATCTCTCAAATACCATTTGAAGACATCTGCAAGGTTTGCAAAAATTATTCCAAGACCTTCACTAAGAGACCAAGAGGATACATGGCATCCACTATTGGGAAATCATCCATAGAGGTTTCAAAGATAGAGTTAAGCAATTTGTTGTCCAACATGAAGGATGACATTATCAACCATTTAACAACTCAGTTGGATACTCTCCACATCAAGAATAAGCAAGAGGAAGTTGAAGAAATGCTCACTGAATACTGCCCCAGCTGTAGGCAAAGGAAAGCAAACAGTAAATGCAAGAGGGTGGCTAGTATTCAACAAGACAAAACTGAGAGACCTGATTTTTAGCCACTTGAAGGAGAGGATTGGCAGCTATTTTACATAGCTCAAAGAAGGCCATGGAAACAAATACAATGTATACCACAAGACCCCCTTAACTTCAATTCATCCTTTCCCATTGGAAATCAAAAAAATTCTGCTTAGAATTCTTATCCCTGGCTAGTTAATCAAAATCAATGGAAAAAACCTCAAAAATAGCCACAACCCCAACAAAATTAAAACCAACAGCAACCAAATCCTTGGTCACAACAAAATTTTTATGGTTCCAATTACAATCCCCAATGGCCAACATAGCAGAACCAGTGGCAACCTTAATGGCAAAAAGGTTAGTAGTGGAAACAACAAAACATGAACTATCAGCAGCCTATGCTTCCTCCTCAACCCCAATAGCAATCCTTTATGCCTCCATCAAATCCTTCATATCAACCACCCATACCACCATAATTACTTGCCCATCATGCACCTAACCCTAACAACAAGCTTGTCCAACAGACTTATACTAATGAGGCTATGCAATACCCCACTTATGGGGTAGAGGTGAGTGATATCCACCTCATATCAGGGAACCAAATATCCAAACCTTCATCCCCTCAAATTAATAAAATGGAGAATGGGGAGCCTATAGTTGAAGCTTCAAACAAATCACCTTTGGAACTTGAGTCAAATCAGGTACACCAAACTATCTCAGGTCCAAAGCCTCCTTTCCCTGAACACTTAGTCATTCAAAAGCATCACACACAAGTTGAGATAGATCTACTAGGTCAACTTAGAGATGTCAATATTAAGATTCATCTCATCCAAGCTATTAAGGACATTCCAATCTATACCAAAGTAGTCAAGGACCTATGTCTTAAGAAACAAGGGAGGAAAAGGAAGGATCCTCAGATAATACATGTTGAAATGAACAAGACAACTAAGAGGGGGGTGAATTAGTTGTAGCAAATTAAACCTTCAAAATCCTCTACAATAATCAAATCCACATGCATTCATTAAACCCTTATTTTGTTAGTATGATTAAACATGGAATGCATATAACAAAAACTGAAATCACAACACCATACACAAGAGAACACCAGATTTATGTGGAAAACCCAATGAGGGAAAAACCACAGTGAGGATTATCTCATAATATAAGTAATTGCAAAACTGGTACAAGGGCTCACTACTAGAATAGGACACACTATCCAAAAAGGTTCACAGATAGGGCTCACTACCACATAAAGAAACACAAGATAGAAGAATAATGTTACACGGAGAACACTTCTCAATGCAACAAAGAAATCCACCACAATGCTCACACACTTTCACAACCTTGCTTGAATGATTTTGGATACCTTCAGCTCACTACCTTTAGGAACCCTAACATTGAAATTTGGACTGCTATGCTCAAATTAACATCACACACTTCACTTGCATTGGTATTACATTTATATTGCTTTCATTTCATTCATTCCATAACTCACAACAACACCATGCCTTTTTATATCAACCTCAACCTAAAAATCCTTGCAAACCATCGAAGAAGGTCAACAACTAGCCATTATACTTGTTAGCTCTCAAAAAAGCAGGTTTGAACCACAAAAGGTTGCCAAGCTTTCACAACGTTTTAGGGTAACAGACAAGGTCAAAAGATTTAGACCTTCTACTCTTCAAGTGCTGCTAGACCTAGGCGGGTGTACCTATATGAATTGGGCAGACTTGACTTATGATCTTCTCTCTTGCAGTGTTTTGTCCACGATGGCAGATGGAAGTGGACAAATGAAATCAAATTTGGTATAGATTGTATAGCAATATTCCAAACTAAATCCTAATATGCTCAATTAATAGATGTAAAGAAAATGAATGAATCTAAATGGTGAAATGTAGAGACTAGTGCCTTATTGGGTATGCGGAGTCAAATGAAATAGAAATGGGCAACCTATTTCTGGAGAACACTCAAATTATTCGGCATATGTTTTGTTTATAACTTGTATAAACATGCAAGACTATGACTACCAAGTTCTTCTTTAATAATCCAGACAAATTTCCCTGATTACTATGATCAACCAAAAGGATTTAATCTTTTCTTGAAAGAACCAGTCAATTAACCACACAGATATAAGAAATGTGTACTGATAAACTAAATATAAACTTGTTATATCAATTTAAATAACCAGAAAGCATCAATCTTGGAGACAACTTAGTAATACTTTCAATAAATTCAACAGACAATTGACACCAGAAATGAGCTGCGACATCAATTGATTCTCATTAAAAACTCCATTTTGAAAACATGCATCATGGTCTCTGTTCTGTGGAAAAAAAAATTCCAACTGTATATTCTCTACCCTATCTACTCTAATATATCTCCTCTCATAATCTTTACAATTGAGAATGAACATTTATACATTGGCATCTGAAGAGACACAACGCTTCGCATTCACTTGTCGGCAACCAACTGTTCGCATTCAGGCTTTTGTTAATCATCTCTGAGACATTCGCTGAGACATCCCGCAATCACACCGATCCTCAATGTTACACCAACAGTCATCCTATGCATTGTTGTGAAGTCATGTCGTTTCATCGACACTTTAAGTCTCACCAAGAAATGTCCATTCATCCCATGTGCTTCGCTGTGACCTTCGTGATGTCAGGAAGACGTTTCACAGATAATACTTTGTCTCGCCAAGATGTGTTCCTTTTGTCTCACGTGGGTCGCTATAACATTCTGTTGTTGGGGGGATGTCATATCGGCTACTTTGTGTCTTACCGAGACATACCGTGAAACATTCATGTCACTGAGACACGTTCATTCTCTTGCTAATGAAACACTTTGGCATGACAAACGGGTCGGCAAGACTGTATAACCTTACTCTGATAGATGTTGATACAATTCCTTTTGCGCTTTGTCGGCAAGACCGAGGCCATTCGGTAAGACATTATTCTGAGACCTTTTAAGTCTGGTCGATATAACTCCACGTGCACCGGTCATTGAGACATAATGTATTCAGTGAGATCTCACTTCGATGGCTTAACTCCTGTCGATGCGTATCTTTATCGTCAGTCGGTAAGAAAATTCAAACTCGCCAAGACCTCACCGCGAAAGCCTTTTGTCATATTGATATGTTTGCTTTATCGCCGGTCGGCAAGACACCATGAATTTGCCGAGACTTCATATCGAATACCTTTTGCTTGACCGAAGTGTTTTCCTAGACCTCGATAGTCGGTGAGACAAAAAAGGTTCGCTATGACATTACTCTGATGAAAGATCCTTCGTTGATATGTGTATCCTTCCGCCGCCAGTCGGTGAAACAATAAGATCTTGCCAAGAGCCCACTTCGAAGAAGACTCTCCTACCGAAAGATACCTGCATGTGAACTCCAATCGCTGTGACATCAAAAACATCTTGCCGATAGGCAACACAAACGTATATCGACAAAAATTTATTATGGGTCGGGGAAACCTTAACAATCTCATTCCAATATGGATCACAAAGTGAAATACTTAGACCTAGATGGATTTCATGGGACTACATGGGCCAAATATGGGGAAAATGTGCTCGTGATAGGACTTATTTGGAAACTTGTGAGTATGAACAACATGTAAAATCATCAGAATTTTATAGTTCTAATAGTGGCTCCATCTAGGGATGAATGATTGTAAGATCATTGCAAGGATCCAGATCTCAGGTTGAACAGACCAGACACAAAATGAGCAAAATGGGAATGGAAAGAATGCAAAATGGAGATGGAGATGAATAGAACCCTAAACTATTGTGCATGGAAAATAATTTCTAAGAGGATTAGCAAGAGTTTTCCATGCACTGGCAACCCTTAATCCTCTGTATTATTTCAAGAGAAAAACTACTTCAGAAATTTCCCATGTACAGGAAATTCTTGATCCTCACCCGCCATATTTTGTAGATAATATGAATCCTCACCTCTCATTCCGACAACCACAAAAGGTCCCAGCCACAAGGCTTCAAATTTCCCATGCTTTCCTTTCTCCTGACACCTTGCATTCCACATCAGTACCAAGTCACTCTCTCCAAATTTTCTATCATTTTCCTTTTTATCAAATAGATATTTCATTTGTGTCTGTAACTTCATGTTCTGATTTTGAGCGGCTCTCCTTATTTCATCAAGTTCAGCTAGCTGCTCCATTCTCTCCTCCATAGGTTCAAGAATATCCAAATCTTCCTGAAGGACAAACTTGTAGACTGGTAACAAATTCTATAAAGGCATCCTGGCTTGTGTTCCATACACCAATTCGAATGGGGATTTTCCAATTGCCTTTTTTACTGTAGTCCTATTAGCCCAAACTGCCAGTTTTAATTTTGAATCCCAAGCTTTCTTGTTCTGACCTAGCATCCTTCTTATAATCTTCAGAAGACTCTTATTGCTAGATTTTGCTTGACCATTAGCTTGTGGATGATAAGGAGCTGCATAAGAAATGGTAATACCATATGTGCTACAAAAAAATTTGAATTCGTTTGACCTGAAACACATCCCATTGTCAGTGATCAATCTTATTGGTGTACCAAATCTGGTAATGATGTTGTCCATTAGAAAATTTGTCACAACTCTACTTGTAGCCTATTTAGTTGGGATTGCTTCAACCCATTTGGTAAAATAATCAGTGGCCACCAGTATCCACCTATGTCCACCACTTGATTTTTCTTGTATCTCTCCAATGAAATCAATTCCCCATTGCTAAAAAGGGGCATCAGGCTGCAAGGGTCGAAGTAGCAAAGCTCCCTGATACTTCAGTTTTCTAGAGAATTTTTGGCATGCCTCACATTTTCTTACATATGTAAAAGAGTCATTAAAAACCTTTGGCCAGTAATAACCTACCCTGAGAATTTTATGCACAGTTGTCTTTGCTAAGTAATGTCCTCCACAAACTCCTTCATGCATTTCACTTAAGACATGCCTGGCCTGAGACTCATCCAGAAATAACAATAGTATACCATCCCTATCTTTCCAAAATAGATCTCCATCCATAAAAACATACTTAGATGCCTGCAACTTCAGCATTCTTTTCTGGTTGTCATTCAATCCCTCTGGACACTTCATGTATTTAAGGTAATTCATGATATTTGTATACCATGGAGTACGTTTAATGCTTGCAACTACAATCTCTTCTTCTATATTGCAAATTTAATTTGCTTCAATGTTTGTTTCTACCATTAATTTAGCCAAGCCTTGACCTCTTACTAGTTTAGTGATATGTATCTCCATGTCAAACTCTTGGATTTTGTTAATCCATCTGCATCTTTTTCCTGTTACTTCATACTGTGTCAGAATATCCTTAACAGTTGCATGAGGTACATAAGCAATCACCTTTGCTCCAACAAGATATGGCCTGAAAGCTTTTATAGCTTTCACTAATGCAAATGCTTCCTTTCCATTATATCATATCGTGCAGATAATTCCAGCAGTTCAAGGTTTATTGAAGTTTTGGTTGAAGTTCTAATTTTTGTTGTGTTGTGTGAGGTCATGTTGACCATCTTGGTTGTGGTTGAGGTTTTTTCTCCCTGAGTTAGAAGTGGTGCAAGTTGAGTAAGCTTTGGAAGCTTATCTTGTTTGTTTTCAAAACAATGGACCAACGTTGGAAAACACACTGTGTTTTACAACATTAACCTTTTGGTCATCCTTAGGCTCGTTAAAAAGAAACCTAACTATTTACAAGCCTATTTAAGGGGTACCTCAACCTAGGAGCAAGGTTGGAAGGAATAAAATTTGGTGAAGTTTTTGTGTGAATAAAAGAAAACAGCGTTCTGTCTTAATATTTCTGAATTTTTGTATCTTGGCAGACCTTCTATGGATTAGTTTGTTATGGTTATGATCTGTACAATGTAGTTCTAGTTGTCTTCAAGCTTTGAGTGAGATTAGATAGCTTCTTTGTTGCATTTATATTTATTGTAAATAATTTATTTCTGCTCAAGTTTTGGTCTGAAACAAACTAGTTATTTGAAAATGTGGTGCTAGAGCACTTTTCCTCCGTACAAACTGTACGGCCCTTTGGAAATAGTGCCTAGTCACCATGCTTGTAAATATGTTAATTTGTAGGTTTTTTTTGAGTTTTGTGGATGCTAGCAAATTGATGCCCTAGGCGAGCAAGTGCAGGTTCGGTTAGGGCAGACTTAGAGAAAAAGATCCATAACTTGCAGGGGAAATGAGATTCTAAAGAAATTATTTCTTGTGAATTTTGTTGAAGGTCTTGGCAGTGCATGGTAGTTAGGAGGAAGTTCTGTCAAGTTATTTGGAAGGAGAACTTTCTGACAGTCTGGAAACAGCTTGAAAAGCTTGAAAACCCTAGGCTTTTGGGTCAGTTTTGAGTGTGGACAGAGTACGGGCTGAACAGGGCTAAAACCCTAGAAATCTTTAAGGTGTAGGCATGAGTAACTCAATCCCTAAACAAAGTACCTTGGTCCTTTAGTGGTTTTAGAAGAAAATTGCAGTTTGTCTCTGTGACAGGCCTAATTGGGGCTCAAGGGCTACTAGCCTTCCAAACCCTAGGTGTAAGTTGGATGGGAGCGATGGATGGTTGGAGACTTGGTGAATTTTCAAAACCCCCTGGAGGGCAGTTTGAAGCCTTTTAAGACACTTCTCCACCCCTACAAGAACAAGTGGAGTGTTGCGGAAAGATTAACCTTTAGGAAGGAATTAAGGGTTAAAGGATGAATGGAGGAATTGTATCAAAGATGGCTTGGTAGTTAAAAACTGACAAGGTAGAGAGGTTGACCAGGAGAACCAGGGGAACCTAGGCAAGAAGGAGTTCCTATAGGTTAAGGTGGAGCAGCAAGGCACTAAGGTCTTCCAAGTGAGACCCGGAGCAGGAATTAGTGATTGATTCCTTCAACCCACTCCCCATCGCATTGGTATCGAGCAAGTTAAAAGATTTGTAAAGCACTTTATATGTCGAGGTTGAGTCTAGTGATTCTTCCACCATGGTGACAAATACAGAACTGGCTAAGATGGTTGAAGAGTAGGAAGAAGACAATAAACAATTGAGGGAAAGGATAGCCCAACTTGAGGCAGCAATGAGGAGTGCACAGTTTGAGGGAAGAATACCAAGGGAAGAAGAGATTGTAGAGGAAGATAAGACCCCTGCACCTAACCCTGTTTTGAAGGAGGAGCCTTTCTTGAAGGAATTGAAAGCTTTGAGTGGGAAAGCACTTGAAGGCATACCACTTTTTAGTGGAAAAATGGAACCTGATCTAGTCATGGATTGGATAGAAGGAATGGAGAATCATTTTGAGTGTGATGGAGTCACAGAAGCATAGAAGGTAAAGGTTGCTAAATCAAGACTAAGGGGATCTACCTTGACATGGTGGAAGTTTATTCAGACAGAGCGGGAAAAAGAAGGAAAACAGCCCATATCAACTTGGAAAGGAATGGTTGCTAGGGTAAAAGAAGCCTACATGCTAGATGACTATGAGATTCAATTGCACAAGAAGAGGAAAAGTTTAAGGAAGAAAGACCAAGATGTAAACACTTATACTAAAGAGTTTCAAAATCTTTGTATGAGGTCTAATGTGACAGAGGAGGAGAGTCTCAAAGTGGCTAGGTACCTTAATGGATTGAAATGGAACATTCAAGAGGAGATGGCTCTACTAAGTCCCAAGACAGTACACCAATGTTATCAGTTGGCTATCAATATTGAGGAAAG
>VDFB02280948.1:0-49938 GCA_007258455.2 Sequoia sempervirens | reverse complement strand
TGCATAAATTCCCCTCATCCAATTTCCCTTTACATATAGGGGAGAGATCTATCACTCCATCCTAAATAAATTATTCTATCTCCTTTATCCAATCTTCTCTCACCTACCTATCCTCATTTACCCATCATTTCTAATTTCTCACAACCTTTGATCTAAGGAAAGGGCCAAACTATACTACCATGCTTTAGATAGCACAAACCTTACTTTCTCTATAATACATCCCCATCCACCATATCCCCCTTGTATATTTCCTTTCCATAAATATTTTACTACCTTCAACCATAAAATGATATCCCCAAGCCCACCATATTCCCTACCATGTTCCATGAATTTGGTAAACTTTCCCATTCTTATTTTATCTCATCCTCCACACTACATATAATGTGCACCATATTATTCCTATCATCCATAATCCTTGGATTTCCAACCTCCATCCCCTATTCACCAATAATTTTCATACTCCATATGCTCATGCTTCCTCCAAATCGCACATTCAAAAACACTCTACCCTTTATCCTTCATCCATTGATACTCCCCTTCCCTATTTTTATTACTAATAACACACTATTTCTCTAACCAAATCATAAGCATCATATGCCTCATTATATGTAACATCTCTAGAGTGGGGCATGCTCCTTCCTCCACAACATGGTCCTTGGATATCAACTCTATACCCCTCCTTCCATGAAAAATCCCCCATCCATTCCATCTACTTTATATTCCCCCTTGCCCCAAAATCCATTTTCCCTAGACATGGATTCTCCATTGTCATTGGTATCAAGATATACCTCCATTCAATCCAATATAATCATAGTGCTAGTATTCCAACAATCCTAAATCATTAGCAAATCTTAATCCACACAATCCAACACAACAAGATAATAAAATTATCCAATCACATCCTTAGTATTATTCCAAACCTTGTAAAAATCCTTGATCAAAATTCAATAATCATCATCAAGTTATATCATTTTCAATCCTTGTTTTGTTTCAACATATATCATTATGACATCAACAACACTCTCCATCCTTAATCAATCAATCTTAACTATTATCTTGACCAGTGCAACATCATATTTTTATTTGGTATCATTTTCTTCTTTCTTTCTTTTTTTCTTATTTTTGTGCATTATTTTTCTTGTATCTATATCAATATTTGTAGCCTACTTTTCACCATAATATCATAGTCTTCCATAACATGGTGTTATATGGTTTGGAGTTTCTTTTGACTTGTTTTTCTTATGCATGGGACACATTATCACCGTAGTCTTTTATACCTTGGTCCTTAACATCATATGACATAGAAAATAAAGAGTGCTTAATACAACATAACTATGAATTGCATCCTACCTCTATTGTCCCTTCATCCTTTTCATCGCATATCCCTCTTCTCTCTCATTCATCTTGCATATATTCATATATTTTCAGAGAACACTTATTCTCTCTAAAACCACATGTCCTCTTGATGGGATGTCATCACTACATCATCCTTCCTCCTAGTCATTCCTCCGAATGATTGGGTCATCTTCCCTAATATAACCATTTTCTTCCAATCATTTTAATTCTTCTTTGAAATGATGCTACTTCATAACACCACTTCAAAGAGAAACAAAATATAGATATATGAAATTAAGAAAATCTCATTTTAGCCAATTACCCAACCATTTCCTCCTTAATTAATTGAACAAATCCATATTTACCCAAATTTCATCCCCTTATTAATTCAATATATATTATATTATATAATTAATAAAGAACTATTCACCCACTACTCATCACTATTCACCCAATATAATTTCTAGCGTAAAATCACTCAATCTTATTTCTTCTAATGTCCAGCCTAGATAAATAAATCTAAATATTTATTTACCTATGTCTCATATCCCCTTTATAAAAATTAAACAAATACACCTATTTATTTAAGTATATCTTCCATCCACTTTATATTAGTTGAATAAAATTAATCAACCCACTAATCCCTTACTTGCACACACTAACCTTGGTTAGACTCCCTCAAATATTGTGCATCCCTACATGTGTACATAGGTGTGGTTTTTGTAAACAAGGTATGACTCATTTTTACATGTGACATAGGCCTTGGAACCATGCCACATGGGTCAAAGAACTTTCTCATTCCACTAAGGTACTCTAAGTATCCCTCTTCCATCTCATCCCTCCACTTTCTCCAAGGGGATTATCTACCATAGATTTTCCTTTAATATTGGGATCATCCCCATCTACAAACCAAGTGAGGTTAATTGTCCTCTCCTCATCCTCCTAAGGCTCTTAACTAATTTGAGCCCTTGAACTATCCTTTTTAATACTATCCATCCAATCCTTGAGCCAAAATTCTATAAATTGGCCTCAACCCAAGCCATTTTAAAGACTCCATAAAATTTAATGTAATGATACAATTAGGAGCACTCATGCATCCATCATCCCTTAGTACAACCATCATAGGATCTTTGTAACAATAGTTGGTGTTGGTGAGATTATTTTTACTTCTAGATCAATGTTTACCAACTCTTTTTCTTAATTTTAATGTTGCATAGATTCTGAGTAGATGAGGTTAATTTTTTAGCATGTTCTTGCATGCTCCAATTTTCATATACTTTATATTTTTACTAGAAAGAGCTTAGTGAACCTATTACACGTGCTATATCCTCAAGAAATAAATTTGAGAATATATTTGAACAAGAATTATGTGCCTATTTATTTTTAAAAAAATGTTAAAAAATTGGGATGTTAGATCCAAGACAACAAGTTTTTAATAGTGTGTGCCATAGAAAAATGTCCCCTTGTCACTTTCATGGCCTTTTAGGTCTCGTTTCACGATGTTTGGTCTATTTTTCTCTGATTTTATGTTGTAATGTGGCTTGAACATGCATATTTAGGTACTAAAATTCAAATAATGACATCTTGTGAAGGTGTTGTGAAGTGTTGTAAAACATTTCCACACTTTTCTAGACTCTATTCATTACAATTCACCTAAAAATCACCTTTTCATCACTAAGGGTGCTACCACAATAGTGGTTTACACTTTCTGGGAGATCCTATTTTTTGTTGAAATCACATATTTTTAGAAAATATAATGATTTAAGCCTTGAAAACTTCCATTTAAAGGATTCCAATTGAAGAGGGTTTGATCAAACCACCTTAGACCAAGCCCCCTTGGATAGAACCCTGCTAGTTTTAAACCATACCTATAATGAAGTCTCCATTACACCTATCAAAATGCTGATAAAAACCACTTTTGATTTAACTTTTGGAGGATCAAATGAATTCATTTAATTTTATTTTTGTAAGTATGTGGTCCTTATTATAAGCTTCCAAAAAAGTATAATTTTAATTGAATTAAATTTTATTATTATATTTATTTTTTATTTCTTGTGAATGTAGGTTTTCACCAAAAATCAAGCTCTCTATTCTGCACATGTGGAAAAATAGAAGATTATCAAAAAAATTGAAAAATATGTGTGCACCATATATTGAAGTCCTTGATCCAACAAAAAAATGAAAATGAATTTCGATACATAAAAAATACGTTATGTGCTATATAGTCTACCTATGTCTAAATTGTAATTTGTTTAACTTCAAAACTTGATTAAGGAAAAACTATTCAATAAAACACTATGAAACCAATTGGAAGCACTAGATATCATAGTTACAAATCTAAATTCAATAAAAAATATATATATCCTTCATGGAAAAAAAGTTGTGTTATACGGTGAGCATCACTCCTTAAAAATGGTGTTTATTGAAAAAACTAGTTTTCAAAGGAGATGGAAAAAGAAATGCAATATGATTCCAAAAAATTTTGAAAAAAATATATTTAGAATCTACAGAAAAAATGTCACAAATCACTAGTTTGTATTCATCTTCTAATTCCTCACGTTTTAACTGCTATAGGTGTCTGAAAGTGAAGATTTAGTTAGAGAAAATCAGTTCAATATCTAGTTTGGCTAAAACTTATAAACCAGTATTGTGGGATCACCCCTCAAAAATTCCTATTTTGAAGTGTTGTAAAGTCTTGTAACAAGATTTCATTTTTTTCTAGATATAATTTCACTATTTACACCTTTCTTATGCTTTATTTGACCCCTTTATGCCCTTATAAGCTTTAATTAAGTGTATTTTTTAATGTAAACCCAACAAATAACATTAAATATGACTTACTTTCCCACACCCATTTTCAGGTCCTAGGTGGGACCCATTCACCATGGGTGGCGAATGAGTCCCCCTTGGCTCCAAATTAAAAATATTTTAAATTTTCTTTCAAGTTTTTATTCAAAATACTTTATGTCAGCCTGCGATGAGGTATCAACGGGTTACTAAGGCACAAGAATATATAAATAAGTGTTTTTACATCCATTTCAACCCCCATTCATTCAAGAATTCATCTAGTTCACTTATTCACTCATTCAATTACTTTGCATCACCTAATCAAGCACTCATCAAGCATTTTGAAGCATCCATTAACACAACTTCATATTTTCTGCTACAAGGGTTTGGTAAGTTGAGAGCATTTGCATGTTATTTGTTTATCATTCTCTTTCATTTTATTATTAAATTAAGGGTTTTATTACCAAAGTGGGGTTTGACCAAGGAAAACCCCTATTTGCTAACCCTCAACCATTTTTCCCCTCTTTCATGTGTGTTTGCAGAATTTTGTATGCATATTTAACAAGAATTTAGGTGTTGAAGAGTGGTCAATCATTCAATAAGGGTTTTCAAGTCAAATTAAACACATTTCAAGTTTGGAGAAGGTATTATGTCTGTTTCTTACATAATTGACTTTTGTAACCCGACAAGTAGACATCCTCAGATCTGGTGTTGTAGAGTTGTCTCCTAATTTCTCTGAATTTTAGGTGAGGACTGATTCGCCACTAGTGGAAAATGAGTTCCACCTTAAGGATGGAAATCTAAGTATTGTCTGATTCTAGATTCTGACACTCAGAAACCTGTTCCCAACAATTTTGATCAGAAGTAGGACCGATTCGCCACCCTGGGCGAATGAGTCCCATTGGTGAATTTTCATAATTCTAGACAACATCTAGAACATTCTAAGATCTTCATTAGACCTCTAGGTGCACACTGATTCAGCTCATTTCTTTTTCTTCTACATTTATTCATTCATAGCTCTTTGTTTGCATATCACATTGTGTTTTCCAACATATCATAAATCTTAAGTTTTGCATACATAATCAATCATTTAGATCACTTAATTGCATTTAGTTCATTTCATTTAGTCTAAATAACATCCTATATTGCATAATTTGAATGAACCTAGTTAGCATTTTTGGCCTACCTCTCTCCTTTTAGGTGCAAAACACTAGAAGAGTTAGAGAGTCTTGTGGTGCAAGAAATCTATGGTTCATTTTGGTGAGCCTACATTTTGAACACTTTGCATTTCTGATTTCAATTGCATCTTTCATCTTAAGCTTAATTTGCATCAACATTCAATTAGGGTATTGTTTTGTTTTTGCATCCTAGGGATTCTTAACTTGCATTAGTGAAAGATTCATTTAGAGTTCATTTTTGCATAGCATATCATGTAAAAAATTGAAAATCTACATCTGCATCCTTCATTGGCATCTGAAAAACATTAAAATAAGACCAGCTCTTCAAAGTCCCATTCATGTCCAGTCCATTTCAAAGTGTTTTATTTCAAACATTTTTCCATTTCCATTTTCATAGATTTTTGCAGGTTCTTTTCCTGCTCTCCCAACCTTCCTGCAATCTCCGCTGGCCATTCCTGCACGCCTTCTGGGCCTGCTGTCCTCTTCACAAGCTCAGAAACCCACCAGTCCCATACATGTCCCAGGGCATCTGCACCCAGGGTCCTTGATAGCTGTTCCCATGTCCTCCCAGTCCTCCTCCCTCATTTATCGACTTCATTGGAGAAGATTGATGATAGCATGAACAAGTTCTCTAATGAATGCCTTGATAACCTAGAAGCCAATGCAACCTTTTATCCATCCATGAGGACACAAGATCTTCCTACTATTACACCCCCTAATCACTTTGCATACTTACATCCTAAAGTCAATGAAGGATCTAAAGTTCCTCCATTTAATGGACCTAGTCTCTCTAAACAAACACACCCTCACCCATTTTATAAACAAAAAGTCACAAACACTCCCATAAACCTTGAAGAAACATACAATGAAGACTTTACTATCCTAAGAAAATAAGGTTGTGACACAAAATATGAACATGAAATTCACCAACTTCTTGAACAAAAACCAACATAAGAAAACACCACAGGATTAGGATATCAAGATCCTTCTCATCCCTCGATAGACCTCCCCTTTGAATATTGAGACTTTAGAGATGATGGTACAGTGATATTTGATTCTCCTCCTGACTTAAACATTCTCCTTCCACTTGAACAACCATTACTTGATTCTAATGACAATGATGCTAGGATCCCCATGGGTCCTTCTCCTCCTTCCATTCATGAAAAAGGAGAGTCTAGCAAATGAAAACGACCTTATAAATTAAAGAAACTCAAGTTCCCTACACATCCTCCACCTAAATGTGAAAGGAGACTTCAACTACTTTTAAACAAATGCCTTATACTCTTACCACCTATGAATAGGTTGGTCATTCATCCTAAATATTCTAACATACCATTTTGCAAATATCATCATATTCTTGGACATCAAACCTAAGAATGTTGAACATTGAAAGACATATTAGATAAGTATCATTTCACTGATACCAATTTCTTTCCTATTATCCCATAAAAACTCACTCCCTTTATCATGCCCTAGTTGTAGAATTTACTATTCTCACTATTGAATGATCCTTTTACATCACCCACATTGGCTCATTCTTTCCTTTACACTTTGTATAGAGGTACGTTGTTAGCCTTACCATTGTAATGCAATTTTCTTTGTCTCTTAACTATGTTATTCCTTTTCCTCTTCACTATATAGATTGTGAAACCAATAACTTAGTTAATGGTTGACTAACATTTACATTACTAGCTCCTTTTCATTTTTCTTTTATGTGTGTATCATGTTCCCCTATATCGTGTGTTTGATGTTTTATCTCTCATCGTATACTTCTATTTGTACCTCTATTCTTCCATATTTCGTATTACATTTCTTTTTCACTTTTGTTTTGTGTTTTCCTTTGGGAATGACACAAAAGCGTAGAGGTGCCCTATATGTCTCTTCCATGTTGACCCAAAAGATCCTTATTCCTTTTTTTCTTTTTGTTTTGTTTTCCCTTTTGGGATGACACAAAGCGATGCCCTATGTCTCTTTCCATGTTGACCCAAAAAGTTCCTTATATTTTGCTTTTGTTTTGTGTTTTCCTTTTGGGGATGACACAAAGCATACAGATGCCCTATGTCTCTTCCATGTTGACCCAAAATTTCCTTATATTTTTTCCTTTTATTTTGTGTTTTCCTTTTGGGGATGATGCAAAGCATTGAGATGCCCTATGTCTCTTCCATGTTGACCCAAACAGACCTTTTCCTTTTTGTCTTTTTCTTGTGTTTTCCTTTTGGGGATGACATAAGGCATTGAGACCACAATGTCTCCTTCATGTTGACCCAAAATATTTTCCTCTTATTTTGCCTTTTCATTTTCTTTTCGCTTGTGTTTTCCTTTTGGGGATGATGCAAAGCATTGAGACCGTAATGTCTCTTCCATGTTGACCCAAAACTGACTCTTTTTCTTTTATTTTCGCTCTCTTTGTGTCATTCTTCCAATTTTGTGTTCTTTTGGGAATGATGATAGTTCTGAGCTCCTTACCAAACATTGTAGCAATGAACATATTGACCCCAAATCCATAGATCCCTTATGTGTTTGGTGTTCTCTTTTCTAGGGGGAAACTCCTTTTTCTTTTGTTTATATTTACATGATGCAGCCTAACTTCAAAACATATGACTTGGCATAGGGGCTTTCCAAGTTGGCTCTCATGTCTTGTTTTTTTTTTGCATTTTCACTTCGCTACTTTAGAGTAATTTCTTTCAGACAGTTGTGTAGCAATTCCTTTAAAGTGGGGGGCATACATTACCATAATTTCATTTGCATTCTTGGTTCTTAGTGTAGCCTTGTCATTTCATACGATGCATTCGTCACTTAGTGGATGACATTGGGTGTGATGTCCTTCACAAGTCTGATATATCTTGGCATATTACGTTCCTCTTGGGGGCTTCATGTGATGCACTGCATCCCCTAAGTTGTGAATATTTCATTCTATGATTGGTCCTCTCTTGGAGACATTAGAAACAATGTTTCTTAAGTGAAAAACCTTGCATCAACTTAACAAAACTCCTTTGAACATCTTTTCCATTTTACAGTTTTATACTTTTACATTTTTGCACTTTGCATTTTTACCACCTTGCATAATGCAACTTGCATGCCTATGGTACCTTCCTTTTTGTTGATGAGTGTGTCATAGAAAAATGGCCCCTTGTCATTTTCATGGCCTTTTAAGTCTTGTTTCATGATGTTTGATCTATTTTTCTCTAATTTTATGATGTAGTTCATGGCTTGAACATGCATATTTAGGTACTAAAATTCAAATAATGACATCTTGTGAAGGTGTTGTGAAGTGTTGTAAGACATTTCTACACTCTTCTAGACTCTATTCATTACAATTTACCTAAAAAACACCTTTTTTATCACTAAACAAGTCCTATTTTGAAGTGTTGTAAAGTCTTCTAACAAGATTTTGTGCTTTCCTAGGCACAACTCCACTATTTATCCCTTTCTTATGTTTTATTTGACCCTTTTGTGACCTTAGAATCTTTAATTAAGTTCATTTTCAAATGTAAACCCAAAAAACAACATTAAACACAAAATAATTCCTAACACCCATTTTTAGGTCCTAGGTGGGACCCATTCACCATGGGTGGCGAATGAGTCCCCATTGGCTCCAAATAGAAAATATTTTCAATTTCCTTTCGGGTTTTTTATTCAAAATCACTTGATGTCAACTTGTGATGAGGTATGAATGGGTTACTAAGGCACAAGATTGTATAAATAAATGTTTTTACATCCATTCTAACCCCCATTCATTCAAGCATTCATTCACACATCATCTCAAGCATTCAAGCATCTTGCAACATCAAATCAAGCACTATTCAATCATTTTTTGAGCATCCATTACATTACTTCAGATTATCATTTTCAAGGGTTTGGTAAGTTGATAGCATTTGTATGTTGTTAGTTTATCATTCTCTTGGATTTCATTATTTTATTAAGGGTTTGATTAACAAAGTGTGGTTTGACCAAGGAAAACCCCTATTTGCTAACCCTCAACCATTTTCCCCCTCTTACATGTGTGTTTACAGACCTTTGTATGTAATTTTTACAAGCATTTAGGTGATTGAAGATTGGTCAACAAGTCAACTAGATGCTTCAAGTCAAATCAACCTTATTTCAAGCTTAGAGAAGGTATTTTGTCTATTTCCTGTAGAATTGACTTTGACAACTTGACAAGTAGACATTTCTTAGAATTTTGGGAGAGGACTGATTCACCACTAGTGGTGAATGAGTCCCACCTTAAGACTGAAAATATTGGTTTTGTCAGATTCTGGATCCTAACAATCAGAAACTGGTTCCTGATAGTTTTTCACCAGTAGTAGGACTAATTCGCCACCCTAGGCGAATGAGTCCCACTGTTGATTTTCAATAATCTCGGGCAGCATTCCATAGATTCTAGATTCCTCAAATCTTTCTCAGGTGCCCTCTATTCCATCCTATTTCTTTTTGTTATGCATTTTATTCATCTTTTAGTTCATTGTTTGTATATCATAGCATTTTTTCTAGCATAGCTTAAATCTTAGTTTTGCATTCATAATTAGTCATATAAATCACTTAATTGCATTTATTTCACTTTATTTAGCTTAGATAGCATCACACATAACATAATTTGAATGAACCCCTTAGAATTTTTGGCCCTACCTCTCTCCTTGTAGGTGAAAAACCCTAGAAGAGCTAGAGAGAGTGCATTGGTGCCAAACATTTATGGTTCATTTTGGTGAACCTACATTTTGAACACTTTGCATTTCTGATTTCATTCACATATTGCATCCTAGATTACATTTGCATTAACATTCAATTAGCATATTGTTTAGTTTTTACATTCTAGGACTTTTTGTATTGCATTAGTGAAACACTAATTTAGGTTTCATTTTTGCATTACATATCATTGAAAAAATAGAAAGTATGCATTTTGCATCCTTAATGGCATTCTAAAAAGCATTAGATTCATTTTAAAATTTCTGAAAAACACAAAAAAATATCATACTGGGACTCATTCACCACCCTAGGCAAATCAGTCCCTCTGCACTTTTTAAACAACATTTCTAGTATGTTTTTGGCATTTTCCTGCATTACAGTTTCTTGTTCTTGCATTCTATTTTAATTTCTAGACTCTCTATTTTTAATCATTTATTGCATCTTAGTTTACTTGCATCATGGTATTTTCTTTTAATAAGTTTTGGAATTCACTAAAACCATTGGTAGACATGTCCAATTGTGCCTTTGGTTGTGACCCTAATGACATTGAATTGCCTCATGATCCTTCAACTCATGATTGAACTCCTCATGAAGAAGACGTCATTGGAGAAGATGATGATAGCATGACTAAGTTCTACAATGAATTCCTTGATCACCTCAAAGCCAATGCAACCTTCTATCCATCCATGAAGTCCAAAGATCTCCCTACTATTGCACCTCTTGATCATTTTTCATATTTACATCCTAAAATCAATGAAGGACCTAAGGTTCCTCCCTCAAGTGGACCTTGTTCCTCTAAAAAAAACTCACAACCATATTATGATCACAAAGTCACAAACACTCCCATAAACCTTGAAGACACATATGGAAAAGGTTTCACTATTCTAAGCAAACAAGGTTTTGATACAAATCATGAACATGACATTCATCAACTTCTTGAACAACAGTCGATCAATGCACACACAACCAAATTAGGATATCAAGATCCTTCTCATCCTGATAGACCTCCTTTTTAACCTAGGAGACTTCAAGATGCTAGTACAGTGATCTTGGATGCTCCGCCTGACTTAAAAATTCTCCTTCCACGTGAACAACCATTACCTCTTTCTAATGACAAGGATGTTAGGATCCCTATGGGTTCTCTTCCTCCTTATATTCATGAACAAGGAGAGTTTGGCAAGCGAAAACAACCTTACAAATTAAAGAAACTCAAGTTTCCTACGCATCCTCCACTCAAATCTGAGACTTCAACTACTTTTAAACAAAGTTCTCATACTTTTACCACCTATGAACAAGTTGGTTATTCACACTAAATATTCTAACATACCTATTATCAATAGTTTTGCACCCTGTTGAATGCAATATTCAGTAAACTACTGAAACATGGAAACCTCTTTCAGATGTGGGTGATCTACATGAAAGAGGAATCTCCAGAACGAGCCGGTTCTCTGAATGATGAATTCTATTCTAAGTGTCTTTTCAAGAAAAAGGACAGAAGGATAAATTGGATCTGAAAACTAAAACTGAAATTCCATCATTCTAAAAATAATGATTAACTATAAGAAAATCCTAATAATAACTCACTCTCACCAACTCTTTAAAATTGAAATCTCACAATCTCACAACACAAGCAGTTCAACAGTGATTTATGCAAAGGTTAAGTTAACACAAGGCATAACCTGAACTAGCATGCAACTCCTGCAAATTTCTTGACAATAGTAAGAAAAGAAAATGATCCAACAAATTTGAATCACAGAACAAATCAGATTACTATTCCAAGTCATGAAAAGGAAATGAGAAAGGAAAACTCTACTATTTTATTGAATAATGGAGTCAAAACTCTCATAATCTGAACACACATAAGTTTACAAGCTCCCCAAAAATGTGTAAGGGCAAGAAACTCTCCTTTGAACTACTAAGAATGGAGAGTTGAAAGACTAAGTCTATCCAAAGAACTCTCTAGGAAACCCTAATCCAAGCTCAGAAAAAGCTCAAGGAAAAAAGCTTCAAACAAACTAAAAAACTGCTTTAAAAGCATAAAAAAGCACAATGCTTTTATGATTACACTATCAAGCCTCTAAAAATAGGCTAAATCTACTTTAAAAGCACAAAAACACCTTATCTCTCCAAGATAAGTCTCAAATCCGACCAAGAGGAAAATTCAGTCAAAGATCTACTAAAAATAGCAAGAAAACATAAAGCAATTTATAGAATATTGCTTTTATGATTCTGCTTTACAAGATGCAGATTTTTTACAATTTGTCTTATTTTTGCAATTTAAAAATTGGAAATCTTTTGCAAAAAGAAAAATCTCCTTATTTCTCCATTACAACATTCTAATTTTCTCAAAAATCATAAAAGTACATTACACAATGTCATATTCCTATCAACTCCATAATTGATTTCTCCAAAATCAATAAAAAATAAAAACCCTAAAAACATTGACCCTAGGCTTAAGGTATTCATAATTCTCGGACCTTAATTGCTCTTCACTTAAAACAATACCCTACAACAAAAACCCATATTTCTCTAAGGCAAAACAATAAGTCTTAAATACCTAAGACATCACCCTAGCATAGAATTTCGGCCTTACATAAATATTGACTTAGACTTAGGTTTAGTAAATTACAAGGAAGGAATTATGGATTTCGACCTCCATTTGATATTCTCCATGTGCCCTGAATGAAAATTTTGGAACTTCATAATGCTTGAATTAGGGCTTTGATCAAAACAAGGTCAAACCCTAATTATCATTTCACTTCACACTCATGAATTTGGAAAGAAGGAAACTCTATCTGCAAGAACAATGCCGCCATGATGGTGTCAGATTTGAGCTTGTGTGCTTCAGTAATCTTTCCCTACTCTCTAGTTGACTGAAAACTCCAGTGGGTAAGTCTGACTTTGAAGTATTGAAGCTCTTTTCACTTATTGAACACCAAAAAAATATAATGTCGCGGTCTGCATGAGTTTGGTTTCAGATTCTTCTCTTTCCCTTGCTCTTGCATGCCATCATGAGCTCGAGCTCGACCTCTACAGTCAACTCCATGAAAGCTCGACTTGTATTCTTGTTTTCCTTTATTGTGCAGAGGTAAGCTTTATTTAATGATTTTCATAACCTCTACTTTGGCCTTGAGGCCGTGGTGAACACACTCTGATGTCTTTATTCTACATTTCTGTGTGTTTCTCGTGCTCATTGTTGTGTATCATTCTCACCATAAGAGCTCGGTCGTTCTTCAAAACTAGAAATCATGCCTTGGGAAGCTGAATAGGAAGCTATGGCCGCGGCTTGAGTGCTCCATCAGAAATTTAAACTGGTAATTTTCCCTGCCAATCTCTAGAGACTTAAATGGTTTCTTTCTACCCATGAATTTTGGCCATATCAAGCCACGCCCCATGTGCACTGTAGGAAACAACTTCTTGACTTTTGGGTTCGACCCATATCATAAAATCGAGCATTATGTCAATTTGATAATATTTCTACATATGGGTATCAAAGAAAGCTAAATAAAATTGAATCTCTTCCTCTTTATTTTGACCCAATTCAGAGAACTTACATTTGCTCCATATTTCTGCTATTTAACTCTAGATTTCACATGTGTTATCTTTGTAATTGATTTTTCTACACTTTGAAGCTAACCTTGAAAATGGGTATTCAAAATCTTTAAGGGAAACTCCATCTTTCTGAATTTTGATGCTAAACTGAAAGTGGGTCTTTGGGATTATTAGAGAAAATGCATTTTATTCTCTTCTGAAACTCAACCTAGCATAGAAATCTTCATATTTGTAGTCATACTGCTCTTGAATGTAAAACTCAAAATGTGTATTGTAGATTATCATATTTCTGTATTTTCAAAAGCAAACCCTCATGTGGGTGTTTGCAATTTCTGAAGAGAACTGCATTTTCTGTACTTTGAAAGTAATTGAAAATATGAAGTAACTGCTATTTGTTCTATCCATGTGGCTCGAGCTAAAAATAAACAATGGCATATTCCACACTTCTTAAACAAAACAATATCATGGGTATTGGAAATTTTCAAAGCAAAAGCATGTATTCCTACTTTCTGACAAAGCTTGACCTCCCAAATTGGCTTGAAATGGTGATAAAACTATATACTTGCTTGCATTTCTTCCAGGATTTTGACTCAAATAACTAGTGACATTTTGCATTTACTTCTGAAACAAAAGGATGCCTTGGATATTTGTCTTTATTTTTAACCTCCCTGTTGCTTGCTTTAATATGCTTTTAGAAATATGAAAAGAACTTAATGGGAACAATAAGAATCTGTGTGCTTGTTCACATCCATCTGACTCATATACCCAGTTTTCCATCTAGGCATTTCTGTAACTTTCTTTGATAGTTATAAAAGCTAAGCTCAATTCACAGAACAGTCATTGACATGGAGCTATAAACTATCCTTAAAAATAACATCTAGCCTTCATTCTAAGAATACTCTCCAGGTACTAAGAATCTAAAAGATCTGTCTTGAATTCAAAATTTCATATGTGTAGTAAGCTCAAAATTGAACATTCCATTATGGTCCCCAACTGTATTCTGTTGCTCATCTTGTAGATATGACAGAACTTTTACCTTACTGTTCTAACAAGACCTTGACTAAGTAATATAAAAATGATCAAAACCCTACATATTTGTTGTATTTAATTCATGGCTTGACCTATTACAAGTGATGTCTTACTTTGACACTTGTAACTCACAGAAAACAAAATGGATGTGTATCACATTTGATTGTTGTCCTCCACTAATCATTGATACACGATCCTGTTGGAGGCACCATCCCATCCAGAATGAGTTCACTGTCCTTGTTGTAACTTCTAATAACCAGTACTCAATATTTAAGTATTGTATCACTAATGCTCATTACTATATCTAGCTACTCCCTTGAGACAAAACTTGTCATAATTAAGATCTCAAATCACAATTGATCCAAAGTCAACTACTGCTTTTCCTCTTTTAGCACCTATGTAGGGCTTTAGCTGAAACATTGAGCTAAAAATGGACTGTACCTAGTCCTCTATTCTCAAGCATGACTGACACCTCACAGACTTCCTAGAAAGACAAAGCTTACTCTTTCTTTAATATTCTAGAATGATCACTTTATTATTTCAAATCAAAATGCATTATGTACTTACTCATCAACTAGAACTAGGGACTTATCTGTCTTTTGAATTCTTGAGCAACATGGTACTCTTCATGCATTTTTTTTATCTCACAGCACAAACTGCTCTTAAAATTTGTTCTCTTTGACAATGAAAATTAAATCAAACCAATAACGCATAATGTATGCATGTTCACTATCCAAGAAAGAATTGATGAATTGAAACTTACATGACATTTGATTACAAACAACATAGAAAATGTAGTTATTCAGCAATTTCTGATGTACATGTAATCAGTTAAATTTATTAAGTGAACTAAACTCACTGTTAACCTGTAGCCTTCAGAAAGAAAATATGATCATTATGAATGCACAGTTGGTTTCGTTACTTGGTGGATTCTTTGTTTTACTCTCTCAGTTGTTCTCATTTCATTTGATGAATATAATAAGGTATCTTTAAAAAATCAGCCCATTTAATGAATAGGGCAGCATGTCGAGCTCGACCCTTGTGGGAGCCCGTTTTACTCCACATGCTTGGTCTTCGAATAATGTTCAGCTTCATGACTTTACCTATACTTGCACGAGGAAACAAACAATGTTAGCATAAAAACACGATGATTATGATGTTGCTATTTCTCCTTCAGCTTACTTCTTTCATACTACACTTGATTGATTGTTTCAATGCATTTCTAATAGTATGTTGTACTATTTTAGGTCCATCATATAAGTTAACATCATAGTCAGAGCCACTAACACCCCTATTTTCCTCTTACAGGTCTATGAAGCTCGAGATGACGAGGTGTACCATTCAACATCAAGTGTCAATAATCAGGCAATGATGATTATGTTGTTACTTATGTGTCTTCCTTTTTGCATCTTCAGTAGTGCAATGTGCTATTAGAAATGTGTTGTCATAGTTATATCCACGGCTTGTGTGGATCTTTGATTTCAATTTTTCTTTTCAATTGAAAATAAAATGCATTTCATGCAATGTTGTAATAATATTCTAATTGTGAAATCAAATGAAACCTTGTAAAATATGATTTTTCCTACGGAATAAATGAAAGCATCTAAAATTCTATTTTGCTCATGTACTCAATTATGTATCTCTTTTAAATCTACAACATCTAAATGGCACTCTGAAACTCTATTCTTCTTTTAAATGCATAACTGTTGTTCGACGCATAATGATAATAATGTGAAATAGCATTCGAACATGACACTGCAATTCCATTTAATGTTAAAAAACAATTACCCAGCTCCTCCATTTGAGCTAAGGAAAAAAATATGTAACAATACCATTTTGCAAATATCATCGCATCCTTGTCATCGAATAGAAGAATGTCAAAAATTGAAGGAAATACTAGATAAGTATCACTTCACTGATACCGATTGTTTCCCCATCATACCTTAAAACAACCCAATCCCATCATCATGCCATATTTGTAGAATTATTTATTCTCACTATTGCTTGATCCTTTTTCATCACTTACCTTGGCTCATTCTTGCATTTACACTTTGTGGGGGAAAAAAATTGTTAGCCTTGTCCTTGTAATGCATTTACCTTTGTCTCTTAACTATGTTATTCCTTTTTCACTTAACCATTTAATATTGAGAAACCAATATCTTAGTTAATGGTTGACTTACATTTGCATTACTTGCTCCTTTTTCATTTTTCTTTCTTGTGTGTATCGTGTTCCCCTATAACAAGTGTTTGATGTTCTCTCTCATCATACACTTCCTCTATTTATATCTATATTCTTCTATATGTTGTGCATCTTTGCTTTTTCATTTTTCATTTTGTGTTTTCCTTTTGGGGATGACGCAAAGCATAGAGACACCCTATGTCTTTTCCATGTTGACCCAAAAGGTCCTTGTCTTTTTCTCTTTTTCTTTTGTGTTTTCCTTTTGGGGATGATGCAAAGCATTGAGACCGAAATGTCTCCTTCATGTTGACCCAAAAGCTTTTTCATTTTCTTTCTCCTTTTCATTTTCTTTCTTTTTGCTTGTGTTTTCCTTTTGGGGATGATGCAAAGCATTGAGACCACAATGTCTTTTCCATGTTGACCCAAAACAGACTTTATTTTTCTTTTTTTCTTGCTCTCTTTGTGTCATTCTTCCAGTTCTATGTGCTTTGGGGAATGATGATAGTTTCAAGCTCTTTCATCAAAAAATTGCAGCAACGAACATACTAACCCCAAATCCATAGATCCCTTATGTGTTTGGTGTGCTCTTTTCTAGGGGGAAACTCCCTTTCTTTTTCTTTCCTTTTCATTGATATGATGTAGCCTAACTTTGAAACATATGACTTGGCATAGGGCTTTCCAAGTTGGCTCTCATGTCTTGTTTTCTTTTTGCATTTACTTCCTTTTTCTACTTTAAAGTAATTGCTAATAGAATGATGTGTAGCAATTCCTCTAAAGTAGGGGGCATACATTACCATTAATTCATTTGTAAATTCTTGGTTCCTAATGTAGCATTGTCGTTTATATGATGTGTTTGTTACTTTGTGGATGACATTGGGTGTGATTTCCTTCATAAGTGTGATCTATCTTAGCATATTGCATTCCTCTTGGTGGCATGATGCAACGCACTGCATCCCCTAAGTTGTGAATATACTATTCTTTGATTGGTCCTCTCTTGGAGACATTAGACACAATGTTCCCTAAGTGACTGACCTTGTATAAATTTAACAAGACTCCTTCAAACATCTTTTGCATTTTTTCATTTTTGCATTTTACATTTTGCATTTTTGCCACCTTGCTTAACACAACTTGCATGCCTGGGGTACCTTTCTTTTTGTTCATGAGTTCTAAGCATGTATAGAGCTTTGCTTGTCTCATGAAGCATGAATCGACATTTTTCCTTGTGGCACCTTGTTAAAGTTATCAGGAGGTATAACTTTGATATGGTTGAGCGGGAAGCCCATCTAGTAGCATGACCTTTCCCCATAGCCACCTTTGTGTGTGTGAGTGCATACCACCTAGCGTATGTATCTTACCTTTTGGGATTTCTCACCCTGTGGATAACTAGAATTTTTGTGGCCCCAGAGTGAGTATATTTGGACCTTCTCACCTGGCGGACCGCGATTAGTCATGTCACCCTAGAGTGAGTATACATTTTCTTTTAGCCTAGATCTAATCCACAACTAGTTGGACGGATGATCAAGGCTTCAACCAATACTCAACACTTGTGTTTTCCTTTGTTCTTATGATCAGTTTGCCATGGGATCTTCATCTCGGGGGCTTGATCATCCCTCTTGATTGTTATTATTCCATCTTGCTAACATAAGTGCATTTGAACCCTCTTCGCATTCATGGCTATTTTAGTAGGAGTTTGAAGCAAGTTCATCCTCTCACTAAAGTGGGGGCTAAATTTGTTGTAGAAAAATGACCCCTTATCATTTTCATGGCTTTTTAGGTCTTGTTTCATGATGTTTGATCTATTTTTATCTAATTTTATGATGTAACATGGCTTGAACATGCATATTTAGGTACTAAAATTCAAATAATGATGTCTTGTGAAGGTGTTGTGAAGTGTTGTAAAACATTTCTACACTCTTCTAGACTCTATTCATTACAATTTACCTAATAACCACCTTTTCATCACTAAACAAGTCCTATTTTGAAGTGTTGTACAGTCTTGTAACAAGATTTCATGCTTTCCTAGGCACAAATCCACTATTTATCCCTTTCTTATGTTTTATTTTACCCTTTTCTGCCCTTATAATCTTTAATTAAGTGTATTTTTGAATGTAAACCCAACAAACAACATTAAATACAAAATAATTCCCAACACCCTTTTTTAGGTGATAGGTGGGACCCATTCGCCGTGGGTGGCGAATGAGTCCCCCTTGGCTCCAAATTCAAAATATTTTAAATTTCCTTTCGGGTTTTTATTCAAACTCACTTGATGTCGGCCTATGATGAGGTATGAACGAGTTACTAAGGCACAAGATTGTATAAATTATAAGTTTTTTTACATCCATTCTAACCCTCATTCATTCAAGCATTCAAGCATCTTGCAACATCAAATCAAGCACTATTCAAGAATTTTTGGAGCATCCATTGACATTACTTCATATTATCATCTTCAAGGGTTTGGTAAGTTGATAGAATTTGTATGTTGTTAGTTTATCATTCTCTTGCATTTCATTATTTTATTAAGGGTTTTATTACCAAAGTGGGGTTTGACCAAGGAAAACCCCTATTTGCTAACCCTCAACCATTTTTCCCCTCTTGCATGTGTGTTTTTAGACCTTTGTATGCAATTTTTACAAGCATTTAGGTGATTGAAGATTGGTAGCAATTCAACTAGGTGCTTCAGGTCAAATCAACCTTATTTCAAGCTTGGAGAAGCTATTTTGTCCCCATAAAATTGACTTCGATAACCCGATAATTAGACATTTCCAAATTTGGTGTTGTAGAGTTGTCTCTTGATTTCTCAGAATTTTGGGAGAGGACTGATTCACCACCAGTGGTGAATGAGTCCCACCTTCAAATAGGAAATCTTGGTTTTGTCATATTTTGGATCTCGACAGGCACAAACTAGTTCTCGGTAGTTTTCACCAATAGCGGGACTAATTTGCCACCCTGGGTGAATGAGTCCCACTATTGATTTTCAATCATCTCAGGCAGCATTCCATAGATTCCAGATTCCTCAAATCTTTCCCAGGTGCACTTTTCTTCTTCCCATTTCTTTTTGTTCTGCATTTTATTCATCTTTTCATTCATTGTTTGCATATCACAACATGTTTTCCAACATAGCTTAAATCTTAGTTTTGCATTCATAATAAGTCATATAAATCACTTAATTGCGTTTAGTTCACTTCATTTAGCTTAGATAACATCACACATAACATAATTTGAATGAACCCCTTAGGATTTTTGGCCCTACCTCTCTCCTTTTATGTGAAAAACCCTAGAAGAGCTAGAGAAGTGCATGGTGCCAAAAATCTATGGTTGAATGAGTTCTAAGCATATGAAGCTTTGCTTGTCTCATGAAGCATGAACTGACATTTTCCTTTGTGGTTCCTTGTTAAAGTTATCAAGAGGTATAACTTTGATATGGTTAAGTGAGAAGCCCATTCAGTGGCACGACTTTCCCCATAGCCACCTTTGTGTTTGTGAGTGCATACCAACTAGCATATGTATCTTACCTTTTGTGCCTTCTCAACCGGCAGACCACCATGAGTTTTGTCACCCCAGAGTGAGTATACATTCTCTTTTTCAAACAACTAGCCTAGATCTAATCCACAACTAGTTCGACAGACGATCGAAGCTTCATCTGATTCTCTCATTTCAACACTTGCATGTTCCTTTGTCCTTATGCTTAGTTTTCCATGGGATCTTCATCTTGGGGGCTTGATCCTCCCTCTTGATCATTTTTATTCCATCTTTCTAACATAAGTGCATTTGAACCCTCCTCTCAATGTGCATGGCTACTTTACTATAGGTTTGAAGCAAGTTCATCTTCTCACTAAAGTGGGGGCTAAATGTGCCATTGAAAAATGGCCCCTTGTCATTTTCATGGCCTTTTAGGTCTTGTTTCATGATGTTTGTTCTACTTTTCTCTGATTTTATGGTGTAATGTGGCTTGAATATTTAGGTACTAAAATTCAAATACTAACACCTTGTGAAGGTGTTGTGAAGTATTCTAAAACATTTCTACACTTTTCTGAACTCTACTCATTACAATTCACCTAAAAATCACCTTTTCATCACTAAACAAGTCCAATTTTGAAGTGTTGTAAAGTCTTGTAACAAGATTTCACAGTTTTCTAGGCATAATTTCACTATTTACACCTTTCTTATGCTTTATTTGACCCCTTTATGCCCTTATAAGCTTTAATTAAGTGTATTTTTGAATTTAAACCTAACAAATAAAATTAAATATGACTTAATTCCTAACATCCATTTTCAGGTCCTAGGTGGGACCCATTTGCCATGGGTGGCGATTGAGTCCCCCTTGGCTCCAAATTAAAAACATTTCAAATTTTCTTTTGGGTTTTTATTCAAAATCACTTTATATCATCCTGACATGAGGTATCAATTGGTTACTAAGGCACAAGAATGTATAAATAAGTGTTTTTACATCCATTTCAACCCCCATTCATTCAAGCATTCATCAAGTTCACTTATTCACTCATTCAAGCACTTTACATCACCTAATCAAGAACTCATCAAGCATTTTGAAGCATCCATTGACACAACTTTATATTTTCTTCAACAAGGGTTTGGTAAGTTGAAAGCATTTGCATGTTATTTGTTTATCATTCTCTTTCATTTCATTATTTTATTAAGGGTTTCATTACCAAAGTGTGTTTTGATCAAGGAAAACCCCTATTTGCTAACCCTCAACCATTTTTCCCCTCTTTCATGTGTGTTTGCAGACTTTTGTACATACAGATTTAACAAGAATTTAGGTGTTGAAGAGTGGTCAATAAGTCAACAAGGTGTTTCAAGTCAAATCAGCCACATTTCAAGTTTGGAGAACGTATTTTGTCTGTTTCCTATAGAATTGACTTCGACAACCCGACAAGCAGACATCCTCAGATCTGGTGTTGTAGAGTTGTCTCCTGACTTCTCAGAATTTTGGGAGAGGACTGATTCACCACCAGTGGCGAATGAGTCCCACCTTAAGGCTAGAAATCTAAGTTTTTTCAGATTCCAGATTCTGACACTCAGAAACCTGCTCTTGACAGTTTTCATTAGAAGAAAGACCAATTCGCCACCCTGGGCAAATAAGTCCCATTGGTGAATTTCTATAATTCTAGATAGCATCTAGAATATTCCATGATCTTCATCATACCTCTAGGTGCACACTAATTCAGCTCATTTCTTTATGTTATCCATTTATTCATTCATAGCTATTTGTTTGCATATCACATTGTGTTTTCCATCATAGCATAAATCTTAAGTTTTGCATACATAATTAGTTATTTAGATTACTTAATTGCATTTATTTCATTTCATTTAGTCTAAATAACATCCTATATTGCATAATTTGAATGAACCTAGCTAGCATTTTTGGCCTACCTCTCTCCTTTTAGGTGCAAAACCTTAGAAGAGTTAGAGTCTTGTGGTGCCAAAAATCTATAGTTCATAGTGTTCATTTATCTACCTAAAATTAGGCAATTTCACTATAAGATGTCCTATATTTTATTTTATGTATTTATCCACTATAACATGGCTTGTTGTAGAATGTGGACATACCTATTCAGTTTCATTAACACCACTTCACCTTCTATGATAAATTATAGAACCTAAATAGAATTTTTTATCATGCATCCATTAGAAGAATTGTTAACTATGCAAACAAAAACTTGATCTCCTCCCTTTTTTTTGTGATCAAGCTTTCTAATTTCTCTTTTATTTGATAGAATTAAGTATCCAAATTTTTTATTTGTACTCCAATAGTACCATCTACATCTTACATCATATAATATGAATTGAACCTTGCATGATCTAATTTTCCATGTCAACTAACTTAATTTTCAAAGCTTTATTTGGTGTAGGAAAACCTAAATAGAATTGATATCATGTTTAACATTAGAAAAATTCACTTTGATGTTATATGATTCAACTTTATAGCCTCTTTTGGGCTAAGGCATGTTTTATTATAATATCCTCTAGTTTCTTCTCCTATTCTACTTGGACTTCTTGCTTTGATTTATTTTCTTATATCTCCAAAGTCTAAAATTTTGTGGTAATATCACTTATTTTTATATTGGAATATAATATTTTTAGATATCTATGGTAATTATTCTTAAACACCATTCATTATTTTCTTTAAAGGAATTAATTTATTGAGTTGGAAGTTTTCCTTTGATAGCATGCATAATGTCTTCTATTTGAAATTGTTCAATGGGAGAAATTTTTTTCAAGTCCACATAATTTTTTATACGTAAATAACATTGGAGGTATGGTAACTACTATGTGGTCTCACAAGCCCCAAGACTATAAGACTTGGGAACCCCAAGTGAAAACTAATTCTTATGGTAGGTGATGGCTAGTTAGAAAGATTACTAAGAGTGGAAAGAAAAATAAATTTTCTTAAAAGAATAATTCATAATTCAAGTGTTCTAGGTACTAGGTATTGGGAACTAGGAAGGCCAAAAGTGTAAAGAGGTAACACATTGAGAAAAGTGTTTCGATCCGAGAGCAATGGTCTTGTAAATATGAAGGTTCCAGTAAAATCCGAGGTCCGGGAAAGTTATGGTAAAAGCTAAAGTAGCGGGTACCGGGTACCGGGTAACAATGCAAAGTAAAGTTTAAAAGTTTAACATTATTCAAAAGGTCTAATGGTTCGGTAACCCAGCTAAAAGAAATAATTATGCGAGAATATATCATTTTTTTTTTGAAAACGTGTTATTTATGATGGATTTAAAATGATGGTTTTATTTACGTGAAATTTTTATGAATATTTTAAAAGGGATTTAATAGTTGGAATTGGTGATTACAAGAGAAGTAGATTGTGATGCAAAGTTTAGGTATGGACAGTCAAGAAAACATGGGTTACAAGAATATATGATGGTTTTATGAGGTTCGGTCGTACACTCTAAAAGTTCATGCAGGAATAGAGCTTGTTGCAGAGGAATACTAGAGGGTATGTGTAGGATCATCATGGAAAAAATAGGCCCTTAAGTGGTAAAAAATTTAGAAAAATCAGAGTTAGGTAACTTGACATAAAAAATTGTATATGTTATCTATATTATTTCAAAAATATGTAACAATAAAATATGTAGAAAATTGAATGTAATTTCTAAACTACTAGGTTTATTTTAAACAAATTAAATCTATTTGGTGAAAATTTGAAATTTCAATGTAGTAGTACTTAAATTTCAGGGAAAAAATAAGAAGTAGGTGTCTATCTAACCACCCAAACCACAATAAAATGATAATATTGTTTTATAAGATTTTAGAGATAAGTGGAGGACTCATGTCTGGATGTGATGCATATTTTTTTGTAATTTTTTTCAAGTAAATAATTAATTATGAATTTTTTATTACAACTTTTACAAAATATTAAAAATCGTATGTATGACCACCTTAACTTGGTCAAAGCATCATGAAATTCAATTTTTCTTTTGTTAATCCTATAGTATGCGAAGCATAGAATGTGATGCATGTTTTGGATTCCAAAAATGTGATACCATTTGAAAGCTATAGATGTTTTTCAATCAGCCTATCAATCAGGACTTTAGTCATAATTCAAATAGAAAATGAATAATAATTATTTATTAACTTCAAAGTAAAGCATAATTTACATTAGTGGAAAGTTGAGAATCTCCTTTAAAAACCCTTTTCATATCATCAATTTTGGGTAAAAAAAAAGTCGTCAGCCACATAACCTACAAATACCCATCGTATCACCACTTTTTGGCCCATCATGATCCTGCACATACCCTGGATACCAGGATATTGGGAATCTTGGTTATACACATGTGAAGGAGTAGTGTGTTCAGTCCTGGGATCATTAACCTATTGGAATGTTCAAACCGAGTCTGAACCGAGATGTGGGAACAAAATGTCCACTTGATCATTCTGAATGTGTGGAAAGTTCCTACATTTTTTTGGTTGATGTGCTCTATCCAATTTGATACCCTAACTATAATAAGATAAGAAACCCAAAGGATATCAATGTGTAAACGAAGGTTGACATTCATTGACTTTGTTTGCAATTCTCTTGCCAGTTGTCATATTCCACGTTCCTTGATGTGATTTGTCCCTTGGGTTTCCTCTCATGTATTTGTCTTATCTTCCCTAAGTCTTGTTTCTATAAAATGCCAGGAGATATTTCTTCTTAAGTTAATTTATGAATTTGTGGATGTCAAAATAGCCAAAACTTCTTTTTAAGTTTTGTTCTTTTTTCCTATTTTTTGAATCATTCTAGATTAAAAACTTGTATGCACATAGAGCTTAATCAATATCAAAGCCAATTTGATAGCTACCAATCTCATGAATCTTTTGTAGCTGGTTTGTTCATTCAGCCGAACAAGACTGTATATTGCACTATTTAAGGGTGCATACAGAACCTACCCAATGTCCAAACTAAACTCCCTTCTTTAAAATCTTGCACTATTCTATACCTAGTTTTGAAGCAATCTAGAGACGTATAGAGAGGTTTGCTTTGATTTGATTAATTCTTGGGGCATGCGTGGATAATACCAAGGAGCAATTTTACTTTTCAAGTATTTTTGATGCTTTATTTTAGATTAGATGTTAAATTCATAAAATGTTCCAAAAAAGAGATGAATGAAAGGAAATATTATTGCAAATCTTTTTTTTCATGAAATTGTTGAATTCTTCTAAAGCTAAATCTACTTAAGTGATAGCAAAGTTGTTTGATATTCTTGAAATATTATTGCAAACCTATTAATTTCATGAATTTTTTTACTGATCAGACTGAAAATCTTCCATTTGATACTTTTGATTCCTTTAAAAAATGGAGATAACCATATACCCCTTGAGATTAATAGAAATATCACATCATACCCTAAAACGAACCTAGTATGGTAAAACCCTAACTATTGGAGCCTTGGGATTAAGCTAAGTCAACCTTTCCCCTTTCCTTGAACTTTTAGGTTGCCCTAGTTCAGTCTTTCAAGTAAAGATAGGTTCTTCACGGTTTGACTATGGATTTTCTCTGCACTATTGTTGCGACTAACATTGTGATCAATAGTAACCACATGTCTAAGATAAATTTTTTAGCAACAAACTCCTTAATTTTGGCGATAGAGTCCATTTTTTTTATTGTATAGGTTTATTTGATACTTGATATATGTGGGGATCATTTTGCACATATTTTATAAAAAAATATATTTCATTTTATTTATTATACATCTTCTTCATTTTTTTATCTAATCTAAAATCTTGAAATTTAAATTATATTAGATGCTTAAATTGTTTCTTTTCTCCTTTATCCATCTAATCATCTTGCAACATCTCTTTTGAGGTCTAATTTTCTTTTTCTATCTTTTGTTCTTATGTTTTGACTTCTTCTTCATTCATATGTTTTGATACCTCTATTTGACCTACATTTTTATCTTGTTCTCCATGTGTAGTTTCATGATATAAGACTTTTACTAAACCATCTACACTAATTCCTTCTTCACATAATCTTACTACTCCTTATGACTTAAATATTTTTTCTCAATCATGTCTATTTTTTCTAGAAAATTATTATAGGAACTTTTAGTGCCTGATACTATTTCACTTCTCATCTTTTTCCTTGGCCTCCTAATTTTGTGATAAGAGAATTTCAGCTCTCTACTTGGATCTCAACTCTTCATTTTTTAGATGTTCTAGTATTTCTTTGCTAGTTGAAGATAGTTCTACGTTTTTATCCATTTTTTCAAAGGAATGTTTTCTTATATTTTCTTCAAGTTGGATTTCCTCATCTCTTTATTCCTACATGGTCTCAACCAATATCTCAAGAAATCTCTTTATTATGTTGATAATTCTATAAGGAGTTCTAGTAATCTAGCTCAACATTACTTGAAGAATCTTGATTATTTTTAGTAGAGATAATAGTATACATTTGTGTAGCTACATCTAGAGGATTTCTTAGTATAAAAAATGAACTAAATAAAAGTTGGATATCCATAATATCCTCTTTCTCCTCTTGAATTGTCACATTTTTTTGGGAGCTATAGGAATAATTATCATCTCTTTTTTCTATTTTCCTTCAATTATACTACTACTATTGAAATTTTAACAATATTTCATATTCTTCTTCCTATTTTATGACCTATACAAACATCCTCTTGGATTTTTTATTTTGTCTCTAATGAACTAGCTCCATCTTTCTTCTTTTCCCTACTTATTTATAATAAGGTCTCTATTGTTTTGATTAGATTAAGATTGGAAGGTTTTGTTCCCTTTTACAAACCAGCCATCAAGGCTAAGCAAGGGGCTCATGAGAAGTGAAGTGCCTAGAAATAAAAAACAAGAGAAACAACACTAACCGACCAGTAGAAAAAGAAAAAGAAAAAGATAGAGAAAAACCAGCAAGTGACTGAAACAATTACTAGTATCCTAAAAGCCTGAGACAACTAATTGTTTATCATTCCTTACCCAGTTATTGGAGCTTCTCCTCGAATGACAAGGGTCCCTTCTGAATAGCCTAGGTCTCTCTGGTAGTGTCTTGAGCCAAATTTCCCACCACCTTACCCTTTTTTGTGTGTGACTATCATCAAGATCACCCTCAACCACCCTTTTACAATGATTGTTCCTAATTTCTTGTTGAAAAACCTAGATGGTTAGAGTAGTATTCTTCACATTCTCCTTGTTGTAATTAGTAATTTCTTGGAGACATTACATAGTTTTTTCCTAGTTGTTATGAATAGTAGCAATCTCCTTCTACAATTTCATTTTCTCCTCCTTTGTGCCCATAAGGGCTCTGATCTCATCCACCACCTTGTCCCAATTGGCCTAATGGTCAAATTACTTAGCATGGGAGGAAAGCATATCCCAATGCCCATAGTCCTCAATCTCACCTGACCATGGAGCCTGTTGGTCAAGCACCTTGTTTTCTAGCACCTGGATTTTTTCCTTATTAGTAATAAGATGACTCAAAAGCCACCTAAGGATGTCATTTTAGATGTTGAAAATCACCAAAATTTTACTTTTTTTGTCAGAGGAGATCATAGGAAGCACAATTATCATTACCCACATTGGGGTCGGTAGAGGTCTCATCTAGATTAATGCAGAGTTTTGGGGAATTGTGGGGGCTAGAAGGGTTATGATAGTATAGTGTAGAAAAATGGATCTTTGGACATTTTCATGCTCATTTCAGTCTTTCTTGTGGATGTTGGCTTATTTTTTCCTTGATTTAGTGTTGTAATGTGGTCAACACATTCGCATTAGGTCTTGGGCCCTTGAGAATTAATAAGAATATTATTATGCCTTGCAAAAGTGTTGTGAAGTGTTATAACACACCTTCACACTTTTCTAGGACCTTATTAATATATTTCACCTAAATAACTTCTTTTTATCACTTACCAAGCCTTATTTCAAAGTGTTGTAACAAACTTTCATGCTTTTCTAGGCTTGTCATCAATAATTTGACCTTTCTTATGCTTTAATTGGATCCATTTTACACTTACAGGCCTTCCTTAAGTGTATTTTTGAAAATAATCATGATAAACATCATTTAATACTATATCTAATTTCCAAAACCCACTTAAAATGCCTAAGTGGGACCCATTCACCACTAGGGGTGAATGAGACCCTTATGACATAAAAATCAAAATAATTTCAAATTTCTAGCGAATTATTATTTTCTAAGACCTAAGGTCGGCCTGTGATGTGGTATTTTTGGGAATTATTCCATAATTGTGTATAAATATAGGGTTTTTCCTCTCATTTCATCCTCCCTAGTCTCCCAATCATTCAAGTAATTAATCAATCATTCACTTAAGCATTATAGGCATTTCAGGCATTCTCAAGTCTACATCCATTGGAGCTATTACTTGCATGTCTTCATATTTCTACTTCAAGGGTTTGGTGAGTTGTAGCATTGCATGTTGTTCATTCATCATTATCTTTTCATATTTCATTTCATTTTCAAGGGTTTAATTACCAAACTGGGGTTTGACCAAGGAAAACCCCTATTCACTAACCCTTAACAATTTTTCCCTCTCTTTACATGTGTTTTGCAAGTCTAGTTTGCATATTTGTCAAAGAGAAAGATTAGAAAAGTTGTAAACAAATTTTCAAAGTCATTCAAAGTTGTCAAAGCCCTAAAAGAAGCTTTGAGTACACCTACAAGTCAAATTCTACAGTTTTAGATCCAAAAACCTATCAGGAACCAAAGTGCAAACTGGGAGCTATAGATTCCACTTTTGAAATTTTTGAAATCTTGAAGTGGACTGATATGCCATAAGTGGCATATGACTCTCATTTTTAGGCCCAAAGAAGATATTGTGTAGTTCTAAGTACCCAATTGTTTGAAACTCGTTCCTACAGAATCTTCCTGAAACAAGACTAAGTTTCCCAGCTTGGTGTATGAGTACTAGTTGACTTCAATAGTGATTTCTTTAGGATTCCAGAGCTCCATTCCATCCTCCTCTAGTTTCCAGGTGCACACAGTAAATCTCATAAGTTTTTGTTACAGTCTGTTTGCATTTCTAAGTCATTTGTCTTATCACAGTGTGTTTTCAAACATTTTGCATTTTCTAGGTAACTTTGCATTAGTAGTTAAATTTTTTTATCATTCTTCAGCACCTAGGACATTCCCCTTAGATAGATTTCAATCCCATTTGCATTGGAATCTCAAGGGCTTATTCTTGAGTCATCCATTAAGGTTTTTGGTACCTTTATCCTTTAGGTGCAAAACCCTAGAAGTGTAACAGAGCCACATAGCCAAAAATCTTTGGTTTATTTTGGTGAACCTAATGTTTGAACATCATATTTCTGATTTAGTGTGCATTTACATCCTAGGAATAGCTTACCTTAACATTGCATTGCATTTTGCATTATTTAATTTGTATTATAGGGTTTCAAACTTTGCATTAGTGAAAAGCTCATTTAACTTGCATTATTGCATTTTATTTCATCAAAAATTATTAAAATTCTACATTTTCATATCATCCATGCATACAAAAATATAAAAAGAATAAAATTAATTTTAAAAATTCTGAATTTTTTTAGAAAAATCACTACCTGGACTCATTTGCCACCCTGGGCGAATCAGTCCAGTTGCACATTTTGCACTGCATTTTCTATCATTTCTAGTTCATTCTCTACATTTCTATTTTTTGTTGTTACCTTTTTGTTTCTATTTCCAAATTTTCTATTTCATTCAAATTCATGCATTTAGTTACTTTCATTCATTCTAGCATCATGGATATGTGTTTTAATAAGATTTGGATTGCATTAAAATCTTTAGTTGATATGTCAAGTTGTGCCTTTGGAACTGATCCTAATGACATTGAACTTCCACACATGCTCCTTCAACTCCTCATGCATGTACTCCTCGTGATGTTGACATCATTGGAGAAGATGATGATAGCATGCATAATTTTTTAAATGATTTCCTTGACAACCTTGAAGTTAATGCATCCTTTTATCCATCCATGAAACAACAAGATCTTCCTATAGTACCACCTCCTAAAATGTTTGGTTACTTACATTCTGAAACAAATGTAGAACCTAAGTTCCCTACACAAGGTGAACCTAGTTCTTCTAGATGAATAAACACTCAACCATTTTGTGATAACAAAGTCACAAACACTCCAATCAACCTTGAAGAAACATATGGAAAAGTTTTCACAATCTTGAGAAAACAAGTATGTGACACAAAAATTGGACATGGAATTCATCAACCCTTAGAGAAAACTTCAAAAGATGAACACACAATAGGGTTAGCATATCTAGATCCCTCTCATAACAACAAGCCTCCTAGAGAATATATGAGGCTTCATGATGATGGTATAGTGATCTTTGATTCCCCTCCCGATCTGAATTTCCTCCTTCCTAAAGAGCAACCCTTGCCTCATAACAATGACAAGGATGAGAGGATCACCTTGGGTCCTCCTCCAATTTGAGAGAAGGGTGAATCTAGCAAATGCAAGAGGCCTTACAAGTTACAAAAACTAAATTTTCCTCTCCATCCACCACCTCAAAGTGAAAGGAAATTATGTTTCAAATACTTTTAAACAAAGGACTCATACTATTACCACCTATGAATATGTTGGTGATCTATCCTAAAGATGTTAAAGTTCCACATTGTGAATATCATCATGTTCTTGGACATAATAGTGATGAGTGTCATACATTCAAAGAAATACTGAGCAAGTATCATTTCGATGGTGATAATTTCTATCCAGTGAAGCCATAAAACAATTTCTTACTCCTTTTCATACAATAGTTGTATAATCTTCCATTCTCAATATTGCATGACCTTTCCACTCACCTCCATCGGCTCATTCCTGTCTCGCACTCAATGGGGGAAAGAAGTTGTTAGTCTTGTCCTAGTAATGCAATTTTGATTGTCCCTTAGCTGTGTTGTTCACCCTCTACTTATACTGACTAAGATTGGGAGATGGATGACTTACTAGATAGTTGACTTTCATTTTCCTTACTAGTCTTTTCCCATTTTGTTTTGTGTGATTGCATGTGCATAATGTGCTCCCACATGATGTTTTATTTTTATATTCTCTCTCTTTGTGACATTATTTTGTTTGTACCTTCCTTCTTCTCTATGTCGTGCATCACTTTTTCCTTTTTACCTTTGTCTTTTTCTTGTGCTTTCCTTTTGGGGATGACGCAAGGCATTGAAACATTCATCTCTCTTTCATGTTGACCCAAAAGGATTTATTTTTCTTTTTCTTTTCTTTTTCCTTTTCTTGTGTTTTCCTTTTGTGGATGACGTAAGGCATTGAGAGATTCATATCTCTTTCATGTTTTCCCAAAAGGATTTCTTTTTCTTTTCCTTTTCTTTTGTCTTTTCTTCTGTTTTCCTTTTGGGGATGATGCAAGGCATTGAGACATTCATTTCTCTTTCATGTTGACCCAAAAGGATTTTTTTTTCTTTTCCTTTTCTTTTGTCTTTTCTTGTGTTTTCCTTTTGTGGATGATGCAAGGCATTGATACATTCATGTCTCTTTCATGTTGACCCAAAAGGATTTCTTTTTCTTTGCCTTTTCTTTTTTCTTTTCTTGTGTTTTCCTTTTGGGGATGACACAAGGCATTGAGACATTCGTGTCTCCTTCATGTTGATCCAAAATATTTTCCTTTTTCTTTCACCTTTTTCCTTTCCATTTGTCTTGTGTTTTCATTTTGGGGATGATGCAAAGCATCGAGGCACCCTATATGTCTCTTCCATGTTGACTCAAAAAAAAATCTTTGTTTTTGCTCTCTTTGTGTCATTCTTCCATTTCTATGTGTATTTGGGGGATGATGATAGTTATGAGCTCTCTAAAAAACATTGTAGCAAATAACATAATGACCCAAAATCCGTAGATCCCTTATGTGTTTGGTGTTTTCATTTTGGGGGCAACCCCTTTCTTTTCTTTTTCCTTTTTCCTCACATGACACAACTTTATTCGGAAACATATGACTTGGAAAAGGGATTTCCAAGTTGGCTCTCATGTCTTCCTTCTTCTTGTTTTCATTTTTTATTTTCTACTTTAAATTAATTGCTCGTAGTTTACTGTTAGTAATTCCTTTAAAGTGGGGGCATACATTGGCATTATTCTTTTGCATTTTCCTTTTTCTTGGTTCTTAGTGCAGCCTTCATACTTCATACACTGTGTTTTGTCACTTTGTGGATGACATTGGGTGTAATATCCTTCATGAGTGTGATCTATCTTAGCATATTACATTCCTCTTAATGGCTTGATGCAATGCACCGCATCCCCTAAGTTGTGATTTTTCTATTCTTTGATCGGTCCTCTCTTGGAGACATTAGGCACAATGTTCCCTAAGTTAAAGATCTCACATGAACTAAGCAAGACTCCTTTTAACATTCTTTGCATGTTGCATTTGTCATTTATTATATGGCCACCTTGCATAACACAACTTGCATGCATGTGGAGCCATGGCATTTGTTCATAAGTTCCAAGCATACGAAGTTTTGCCTATCTCATGAAGCTCAAAAAATCATTTTCTTTTATGGTGCCTTATTAAAATTATCAAGAGGTATAAATTTGGTATGGTTGAGCGGGAATCCCATTCTGAGGAATGACTTTCCCCATAGCCACCTGCATGTGTGTGAGTGCATACTAGCCATGAGTGTATGTTTCTCACCTCTTAGGACTTTTTACCCAGTAGAGAGCCATGAGTTTCGTTACCTCAGAGTAAGTATAAATTTTTTGAACAAATAGCCTAGATCTGATCCACATCAGGATGGAAAAATGATCGAAGCTTGATCTGATTCTCTGTTTCCTTCTCTCTTTCCTTTTCTCCCTTTCATTCTTTACACCATTTACATGTGTGTTCCCTTGTGCTTATGTTTGATTTTCCATGGGATATTGATCTTGGGGGATTGATCACCCCTCTTGATTGTTGTTGTCTCATCTTGCCAACATGGGTGCATTTGGATCACTCTTGATGTGCATTTTTGGCTACTTTAGTGTGAGTTTGACGCAAGTTCAATCTCTAACTAAAGTGGGGGCTAAATGTAGCATAGAAAAATGGATCTTTTGACATTTTCACACTCATTTGGGTCTTTCATGTGGATTTTGGCTTAGTTTTTTCTTGATTTAGTGTTTTAATGTGGTCAACACATTCACATTAGGTCTTGGGCCCTTGAGAATTAATAAGAATTTTATGATCCCTTGCAAAAGTGTTGTGCAGTGTTGTAATACACCTTCACACTTTTCTAGGACCTGGGTATGTGGAGGATCATGATGGGCCAAAAAGTGGTGATATGATGGGTATGTGTAGGATATGTGGCTGACAACTTTGAAGATTCTCATCTTTCCACCAATATAAATTATTCTTTACTTTGAATTTAATAAATAATTATTATTCATTTTCTATTTGAATTATGACAAAAGTCCTAATTGATAGGCTGGTTGACAAACATCTATAGCTTTCAAACTGTATCACATTTTTTGAATCTAAAACATGTGTCACATTCTATGCTTCACATACTATAGGATTAAAAGAAAAAATATGAAGTTTTGACCAAGTTAAGGTGGTTAGACATACGAGTTTTTATATTTTTTAAAAGTTATAATAAAAAATTCATAATTAATTATTTAATTAGAAAAATTACAAAAAAATATGGATCACATCGGCACATGATTCCTCTACTTGTATCTAAAATCTTATAAAAAAACATTATCATTTTATTGTGGTTAGGGTGGTCAGACAGACACCTACTTCTTATTTTTTCCCTGAAATTTAAGTACTACTGCATTCAAATTTCAAATTTTCACCATATAGATTTTTTTTTTTTAATAAACCTAGTAGTTTAGAAACTACATTCAATTTGCTACAAAATCTATTCTTACATATTTTTGAAATAATATATATAACTTATTCAAATTTTTACGTCAATTTGCCTAACTCTTATTTTTCTAATTTTTTCGCCACTTAAGGGCCTATTTTTTTCATGATGATCTTGCACATAGCCACCTTATTAATATATTTTACCTAAATAACCTCTTTTTATCACTAACCAAGCCTTATTTCAAAGGTTTGTAAAGTGTTGTAAAAAAAATTCATGCTTTTCTAGGCTTGTCATCAATAATTTTACCTTTCTTATGCTTTAATTAGCCCCATTTTACACTAATAGGCCTCACTTAAGTGTATTTTTGAAAATAATCACCATAAACATCATTTAATACATCTAATTTCCAAAACCCACTTAAAATGCCTAAGTGGGACCCATTCACCACTAGGGGCAAATGAGTCCCCTTTGACACAAAAATCAAAATAATTTCAAATGTTATTATTTTCTAAGACCTAAGGTGAGCCTGTGATGTGGTATTTTTGGGAATTATTGCATAATTGTGTATAAATATAGGGTTTTTACTCTCATTTTATCCTCTTTAATCTCCCAATCATTCAAGCAATTAATTATTAACTCACTTAAGCATTATAGGCATTTCAGGCATTCTCAAGTCTACATCCATTGGAGCTATTACTTGCATGTCTTCATATTTCTACTTCAAGGGTTTGGTGAGTTGTAGCATTGCACATTGTTCATTCATCATTCTCTTTTCATATTTCATTTCATTTTCAAGGGTTTACATACCAAACCGGGGTTTGACCAAGGCAAACCCCTATTCACTAACCCTCAACAATTTTTCACTCTCTTTGGAAGTTATTTTCATGTCTAGTTTGCATATTTGTGAAAGAGCAAGATTGGAAAAGTTGTCAGCAAATTTTCAAAGTCATTCACAGTTTTCAAAGCCCTAAAAAAGCTTGGAGTACACCTACAGGTCAAATTCTACAGTTTCAGATCCAAAAACCTATCAAGAGTAGAAGTGTAGACCGGGAGCTATAGATTCCACTTTTGTAATTCTTTAAATCTTGAAGTGGACTGACACTCCATTAGTCGCATATGAGTCACATTTCCAAGCCCAAAAAAGAGATTTTGCAGTTCTAAGTACCCAATTATCTGAAACTTGTTCCTGCAGAATCTTCCCAAAACAAGACTAGGTCGCCCAACTTGGCGTATGAGTCCCAGTTGACTTCAATAGTGATTTCATCAGGATTCCAAAGCTCCATTCCATCCTCCTCCAGTTTCCAGGTTCACACTATAAATCTCATAAGTTTTTGTTAGAGTTTGTTTGCATTTCTAAGTCATTTGGCATATCAAAATGTGTTTTCAAACATTTTGCATTTTCTGGGTTTTGCATTTGTAGTTAATTTATTTCATCAATTTTTAGCATCTAGGACATTCCCCTTAGATAGATTTCAATCCCATTTGCATTGGAATCTCAGGGGCTTATTCTTGAGTGAGCCATTCAGGTTTTTGGTACCTCTCTCCTTTTAGGTGCAAAACCCTAGAAGTGTAAGAGAGCCACATACCCAAAAATCTTTCATTTAGATAGGAGGGGTGTTGGGGAAATTAGGCACCTCCACATGAATACGGGATTACGCGAGAGAATTGCTATGGGTAGGATTCCAAGACTCATCATCTAAGTTATCTGAATTATCAAAGTTAGAAGTGCAAATAGGATTAGCCATGGGGAAGGACACACTTTTAATGGGGTCAGGTGGGGTTTTATGGTTAGTAGGGGATTTTTTCCAATGCATAGGTGATGCTATGACTGGTGGGTAGGGTTTCATTCAGGGTGAAATCGGGACTGGGGCCCTAAGGGGGGTTAGTGGGGTTGTGAATGACCAAAGTTTTCCTTTTGATAGTGACTCAGGAGGGTAAAACCGTAGCTTGATGATGGTAGAGGTGGAAAATTAAGCCTTGGTGAATGGGGAGATTTTTACTTTTACCTTGGATATTCTTAATAGACTATTCAAGCGATGAAAAAATCCAAAAAGAAAATTTCATATTGTAAATATATTGTAAATGGTTAAGCATGGGAAAGAGATGGGAAGGAAAATGATAGAAACAACCCTCTAACATGAGGTACCTCATTAACACCTCAACAATTTTACTCCACACCATGCGAAGGTCAGCCCTGTTGTATTCATTTTGAAGTTGGTTAACCTTTTCTCCATCTTTCAAAAGCCTCTCCATATCTTTTCGGTAGTTCCCTTTAGGCTTTCATGGGATGCAAGCACCATCTGATGGAAGCCCCATCACATCCACAATCAACTTGGCATTCACAAGGGAGGAGCACCCACCAATGTTGACGGTTCTATCCTTCTAGGAGTTAGCAAACTCAACAGGTAGTTTGGGGTCATGCCCTCCACAAACAAGGCCAGCTTACCTCATTGAATAATAGGCCATCTCTATTATTTCTCTAGTAAGTGACTCTACCCTTTCTTTCCCTTATTTCTCCATTTGTGGTGGGGGGTGGGAAATTTCCTCTTTGCATCAAGCTATGGGACCTTTTTTCTAGTTATTCCTCTCTTAACCTTTGATGGTTCTTAGAGTCCTTCAAATGTCTAGGGGACCCTAATTTCAACCTATTTGACCACCACACTTGTGTTTCTTTAACTTCCTCTATTGGTAGTGAATCTAAATTTTCTATTATAAGTGGTTTTCGATCCTTGTGTATACCCCTTTTTTAATATAATTTCTCCTTATTCTTCTCAAGTCCCTCTTTTGACTCTTTTTTTTTTTTCTTATTCATAAACTCTTTAAACACTTAAAATATATTTGGATTGGGATCCTTTGGTAGATTCAATAGTGCCCTACAATTTTCTTCAATTAATTGATCAATTGCTTTGTGTGAGAGCTACAATACCCATGACAAAGTTGTTTCTACCACCTCCATGTTAATAAAACCAATGTATATTGTATAAATAATTTCCATTTCAAAATTTTACTCTCTCATAAGATATATAGTCTCTCACTTGCATCTTTGTTAATATTTTTTAAAGAAACCCCAATACACCTCCCTATATTTTTTTGACTATTGAAAGCTACTAACATGTGCATCTATTTGTGATACTACAATATGTAATTAGATCAAGAATATCCCACATAATCTAGAAAAAATGTATATAGTAAAATTTAAATAATGTGATAAGAGAACCATACCTAAATGCATATTATGTCCTTTTTGCATGTTCTAAGTCCTTGAAACTCTAGTCTCATAATACTTCACACAAGTCAAACTCTTTGCCATTCACAACCATGTCATATGTGATTAAAGTGGAGATGTTTCTGGTTGAGATCTCCCTATTCATATATTATATCTTGTAAGTGATACACATAGTAGCATATTGAGTTAGTGTAAAACTAGCACTTGCACCCCAATGAGGTGCAATGGTTACGCCGATAGGCTGATACACTTTGGTATTATATTATGAACATGTAGGAGTGGTGCAATTTTTTTTGGGGATGAGCTTATGTGGTCTATGCAATTTTTCTTGAAGACCTATACAACAAAAGGAATGGGGTGGCTAAGTGCATATAATAGGCGTTGATCAAGTCAAGTTGTAGAAGCAATTTTAAGCACCATGGGAATTGGGGAGAGATATCAAATGGATAGGAAGGAGAGTTGCATACCTTGTTTTAGGAGAGACATAGTTGTTGTAAGCGTGTCTCCTCTCGCTTCCTTATGATTGCAAATGGATTGGTGCTTCCATTCTACTCCTAGAAGGATTTACACCAAATAATATTGACTTTTAATAGGCGTAATTGTGACTGGTGCTTCCATTCTACTCCTAGAAGGATTTACACCAAATAATCTTCTCACATGAGTTGATACTCTAGCAATGCTAATTGTCTCAGGCTCTGCATGTGGATCTGAAGATTTTTCCATTTCCTGTTCTATATGGTGCTCTAGTTCCATATAAAGTGAAGTAGGATGACTGATTATAGACTGGTTTGTAGAAACAATCTCAAGGTTCACAATGACAATCCACCTATACATTTGGAACACAAGAGTAAGAATTACTAATACAAGGAAGAAGCTAAAAAGTTAATAATGATTTTGTTATGGGAAATTTTGGATTCCTTTACTCACCGAGACCCGCTTGGTCTGGAGCAATTATATTTTGTCATTCGTATTATGGATCCAACTGTAATTTCACCAGATTCTATGTAATGATTGTACTTCTGAGGTAAAGATGCTTTTTGTTTGTAGGCCCCATCAGATATTTCTACCTTGTAGTGGTTGTTACATTCATGGCCATGGCTGAAGTTTGAAATAGACAAAATTTGCACATTAGGTTTGAACCCTTCATTCCCATCATGGATAAGTTTAATTGCATATGTGGTTAATATTGTAGCCATGGTCTATGGAAGTGGACTAACCCTGCAAAATTATATTACGTGTAAGATAGTGTTTGCATACAATTGGCGGATGTTCTTGTTTTAGAAAACATAGACCTCAACATAATGTTGAGCATAAGAATACACAAGTGGAGTACATCATTTTCAAAAAAAAATAAAAATTGTGAGGAGCAATATTTTTCCTCAATATGTACTTTAAGATCTATTCAATAAAATTAGTGCTATGAAGATCAAAATTGCATAATGGTGCTACAATGTAAACATAATATATAACTATATTCAACATTGAATATATCAAAGGGTTTGAAAGAAGCATACATATGACTGTGATACTTCACATAGCTAAGTGTTGCAAGAGTGAATATTTACAATCATGATCAAATATATCATCGTTTTGAGTAGCATTCCAATATATATTTGGTAGACTTAAGGTTATAGTTCAAAATAATATTCAAAATAAGGGGACACAAATATTACAATAAGTTCTATTCGTTAAAATTAGAACTATAAAGATCAATATGTACAATGACATTACAATGTAAACATAATATATAACAACTAAGGGTTCAAATATAAGGTCGACCACTAAATCCATTTCACTCCACATTTAGCTATCTTGACATCTTCATTTAGTTTCACAAAAATATCTAATTTGTATCATACTAGTAATCTTGATTGACATATTGAAAAAGTAACTAACTTCCAAGAAGGTAGATAAACTTCTTAGACCATATATCACTCAATAAATCTTGGAATTCACGCTTTAGTTCAAATGCATTGGCCACTCCATAATATTGACAATACTTCAATTCACACAGGAAACCATAAAATAGCTCAAGAGCTTCATAGGTCGCATGAAATTTTTGGACAACTTATTGCACCAATTCAACTTCATGATCCTCCACATCCCTTAAATCTTGGCTTGTTTGCATAGCTTCTTCAAAAATTTCATGACAACTTGTCAAGACATTGTTTGAAAAAGCATCAACATTGTGGTGAGGGAAGCCCAACCAATCCACAGATGTTGAGTCAGTTGCTGATTGAGGTAACTCATGGGTTTCACGACAACTTGTCAAGACATTGTTTGAAAAAGAATCAACATTGTGGTGAGGGAATCCCAACCAATCCACAGATGTTGAGTCAGTTTCTAATAGAGGTAACTCATGGGTTTGTGGTGAGGGTGTATTGGAATTAGAACCACTGCTTGAAATAGTAATAACATCTTCAAGTGCTCATGCATTAGCCATATCCTGAAACTATAATTCAAAATAGCGATACTAATATTAAAAACAATTGTCATTAAAAAGGGCATAGGTATTAACTAAGACCCAAACTACAAGCATAAATAAGTCTAAAATGTTCTATGAATTTTATTTTTTGATGGACTATTTTTAAATGAATAAAAACTTTAACGTATTCATACAAATGGAGAGTGAAAGTGTAATTTTCTTTAATATTATTTTGTAATTATAATAAATTAGTATGAATAGCGATACTAATATTAAAAAACAATTGTCATTAACAAGGGCATAGGTATTGACTAAGACCCAAACTACAAGCATAAATAAGTCTAAAAATGTTCTATGATTTTTTTTTTTTGATGGACTATTTTTAAATGAATAAAAACTTTAACATATTCATACAACTGGAGAGCGAAACTGTAATTTTCTTTAATATTATATAATTAATTAATATAATGTTATTTTGTAATCACATTAAAGTATTATGAGTAGTATTTTGTAATTACAATATTATATAATAAATTAAAATTATATTATTTTGTAATTATCATAAAAAAGCCTATTGACTAAATATATTGATTGATTTGATAATTTGAAATAAAAAAAAATAGTTATATTTTAAATGAATCTAAATAAAGTTTATTGATGAATAATTATTTTATCAATAAAATCATAAAATTATCCCAATTATTCATTTTTAAAGTTTTGACACAAATAAATAAATAAGATATGATAAAAATATAAAACAAAACAAATATTCCAATTAAAATTTATATTATATATATACTCATAATTTTTTATTTTAGAAAAACAACTACTATTATTATTTTCTTTTAAACTTTATTTTACCATATAAACATGATACTAATACTAAAACAAATGGTTTAAAATCTAAGATTATAAGGAAAACTCACAAATCTTTTCTTTTTCTCTTTTTAAACTTAGGGACTCTAAAAAGTTTTGCTTTAATATGTCAATCTATTCATAACTTAAAGATCTTATGGATGGTATATTTTAATATGCAAAGCTATTTATAAATGAGATTTTTGGCTCCTTTTAAATTTAAAATGCAAGTAGAACATAATAGTTTGGAATTTTATTAATGAGTATCATATTAACAAAAAAATCTCTGCTTATAATGCCCTAAACCATTTGTGGAACTTTACAAACCTTCCATATGTTGATGCCCCAATTTCTACACCAACACAATGTTTCTCAACCCTAAATCCACTTATTTTTTAACTCGGAGGAGGTGTGTTTTTAGGATAGCTATTTTTATCTTCATTTCCCAATTCAAACGTGGCACAAGAAAGTTTTAATTCTATTCCAGCCAATCGGTTCATATAATCAACAATACATGATGATAAAGAAAAAAATGGTGATATTAACACTTGTTTTAGAAACCAAACGTGGCATTTGCAGCACATTACAACACTACCCTAATTTTCTAGGCATAAATTCCTTGATAACACAAACCTAATACTCACTTGGCGTCCACTTTTTTTTTTCAGCTGGGTAGAGAGGGATGTATGAAGACAGCCATTTTGAAGAGGTGTGGTCTGCAACGAGTGATTCCAAAAGCTACCAACAATAAAGAGCAGAGCATCATAACTCCATAATGGTGGTGCAAGATTTATCTAGGGGTAAGGAAGGGGTGAATTCACAATTTTTAATTTGGATGCGCATCCTACTGGTTGTTTAAGAGAGGAGTAGAGGAAGATGCCAAATATAGGTCAAAATGCCCTCAATAATAACTCTGAGAGGCTTACAAAATGGGTTATACCCAGAACGCACAAATCTCGATGCATCACTGCCTTAGTGCGAGCAAAGGGTTACCTCCCATAATGATGTAGGAGTTGCATTCCGATAGGAAAACTTACATTGCCAAAACGCCAGACCGGAGATGAGGGTCGGCTTCAGGTTGCTTATATTTGAGGCAGCCGTTGTTCTCTAGATTCCCTGCATAATGAGTGCAAAAAGAGAACCCAAACAAGAAGAAAGAGACGGTTTGAAATCACCTCTGCAAAGAGATTCAAATGTTGGAACGATCAATGCTAAGCAGCTCGATGCAACAAACATATGAGGAAATACCAGACCATGACTTTTACCATACCAGAGAACGTGAGCCAGAGCTGCTGTCACGCCTCATCCTCTCCTGGAACCGTTGAAAACCCTTGAGGATGTTGTGCATAGCGATTAGGGTTGTGCGTTGGGGATTCTTTTTTGTAGCCTTGCTATTTGGTGGCCTATTAAATGGCGCAGCTGCACTGGGAGCCATACCTGATGGAGACAGGGATGAGGACGCAATATTTAATGCTGGTAGTTTGTTGTGCAGTGGGGATGACAAACGGTGGCAAACGGTGGCCTATTCAAAATAAATCCTAGTCTACCTTACTGGGTGGTTAATGCCATAAATTCGTCACTAATTTTCTGTCACCTCCATCATGCCGTGTAAATCACAAGTCTGGCAGAAATACAAGGGACCCATTTCTTCTTCGCTCAGGAACATATCGTCACTCGAAAATCTAGGCATCTATAACAATGCTCTCACGGGTAACATTCTGAAATCATTGGGAACTGGAACCAAAAAAGACGTCAAAGTCACTGAATCTTAGAAAACCCCATCTCCCCGCCGGCGTCAGACTGGGGGAAATGCCAGTGGGCTTTGCCACATACAATAGCCTATCGGCTAAAAATGTTTTAAACCCATCTAGTTTGACTAGGTCCTATTCACAATAAATTTAAGCTCACTTAGAGAGACTTTTTTTAATTTTGTTTCACCTCATGTGTACTCAAAACATGTCTTCACACTTGTTCTAAGTGTGCCCACATGTATCTCACCTTTGAAGAGGTAATCAAACTTTGAATCCTACCTTCTCACCTACTTATCATTTCCTTTATATGCAAGAATTTTCTATATATTTTAAATACCCACTTGTATGGTAGTGTTATCATTGTATAAATTATTATTTTTGTATCTTGGAAATTGATCTTGGCTACTTGAACATGGTATCAGACTAAAATTGTAAATCCCTTCCCAATTTCCCTTGAATTTACAAGGTTTTTGGGTACCTACTTTCATATAATGTGTCCTAGAGAAAAATTGGCCTCACAATTGTGCTCAAAACGCCCAAAAACATATATTTTCATATAAGTCACTATAGGTTTTGAATATTCTTTTTTCATTTTTTGGAGGGGTTCCAATGGTGGCAACATATAAAATTTCACCATATGTATGGCTCCATATAGTCATCTATTGTATGGCTCGTTGCTACAAAGGTTGTCCTCCAACACCATCTTTTATCCAATAGTGATTTCTTTAATGTAATGGCTAGATCATCTATCCAATGATTGCAAGGTGATTTTTTATTATCCAATGGATTTGTGGCATCCAGTATGGTACATTTCTACACATGTAGGATGTTATCCCTACACTAAGTTAATAAATGAATTTTTCACATGGGTCTAGGTTTTCATCTTTGATGTATTTTGGACTAAGATCACATAGGGGGTAGTACCAAGTGTTTCCTAATTGAGGGAGTGATTCTAACACCTTGGAAATGGGTACATGGATGCTTAGGGTGTGACTCCCAATGAATTATTTATTAATTATTTTCTCTTGATTGATTTCTATATTAGTTGTAATCATAATTTAAGGGGATGCTACATATGACAAAGGTAGTTACAAATTGATTTGAACTCATGTACACCAAGTTTTTGATCTTAGGGTGGTAGGAAAGAGAGTGGACCATCTTTTCATATTATTTGGGGTATACATTAGTTGACCACTTCATTTTGGAACACCATAATTGGGAATGCATGTTGGAGTAGTTAGCTAACCCAATAACTCCCAAAAATCACCAACAACCAAAACACTTATCACAAATGAGAGATTAAAGCAACTAATTTTCTATGCAACCAAGAGAGAATGATTGAGTCCACACAAGCAACTAATATTGAGATTAACCTATAATTGTAATATCAATTGAATGGGATGTGAATACATGTGAATGATTATAATGTACAATAATGAATTCTTACAAAAGAAAAAAAGACAAACCCTGGATGAGGATTTGATTAGATTGTTGAAATTTAATAATATAAAATGCTCCTAATTTTAGCTTAAGTGAATAAAGTTATAAGGGACCTAATAATTAATTATGACTAATTAATCATTAGGTGATTATCCTAATTACTCTAACAATATATTCTCACCCTTCACATGGGTCAAAGATGCTAAAAATCATGGTTTTTCATTCATGTGGAAGCATTAAATAAATTTTCATGTGGAGTCATTGGATGTTTTATCATATTATGGGTTTTAATTTTAGGATTCCATTTATAGTTTCCTTTTCACTTCTTTATACATTCGATGCCATTGATAGTTGTTTTATGGGTTTTTTATAGGTTGAGTGTTATCATGCTACTAGAATGTTGTCGCATTAAAGAGATATTATTGGATGTATTGATGTAACATTCTTGTTAGCAAAAGAGGTGTACAAAACAAAGATTTGTGCTTATGCTCTTCAATATTATATTTATACCCTAGTGTAAAGAGGGTAAAAAGAGGATTAGAATTTTTGTGGTAGATAATAGATAAGTGAGGTAAAATACTTATAGATAAATAAAAATACACTCATACTTTGGTCACCACATTCATTTAATGCATAGAATAAACCATCATATATATTCAACATAACTCCTTGTAGTACATATCCATCAATCTTTTATCACATACATAAATCTCCCACACAATAGCACTCTCATACATCTTCTTATACTATGTCTCAACTATCTTATATTAAGGCTCTCACATATATCATTTCTCTAGTATTACATATACTCTCTATTCTCTCATATTCCCTCTCATTCCTCTCCTATTCTCACTTTCCCTTATAAAACCTCTTAATATCAAATATGATCATGAAAATCACATAGATATATCCTTACTATTAAAAGATGAAAATATAGAATATCTTTTTACAAATAATTAAAACATATCAACCTTGACCTGCCCATCTAATCATCTGAAAAAAGTTCTTAAAAATCAACTTATTCTATTTGAAATTTTCAAAATAATTTATTAATATTATTATTAAATATATAAATATAATAAAAATAACCTTATTTTAAAAACTTATTTAATAAAAATATATTTAAATAAATTTGCTTCCTACCATAATTATCTATTTATTAGATCCTACTTCACGTGGCTTCCCCTAAATAAAGCACCATTTCAGTGGCTTCATGTGTGCGACTCACTCGGAAGGAAACCGACATCGCTCTCTCCCTTTCAAGTAGTCTACAAAGTCTTCCAAATTGTTTTGAGACGACCCACCATTCATCACTGCTTTCTTCATAATTTCTCTTACACTCCCAATGTTACACCTAAGTTTTTTTCCCTCTTCTCCATCTATATTCATAAATTCTGTTATTGTGAGGACAATCTCCTGACGGAGCACCAGAGTGGACCTCATGTTGTTGGAACTTCTAGAAATGTGACCCAGACCCATGGCCACTCTCCATTGATGGACAATGAGCCTACAGTTGGTGTATTGGTCTGTGAGCAGAGGAAATGCGAGCATGGGTACTCCCAACCAGAGACTTTCCAAGACGGAATTCCAACCACAGTGGGTGAGAAACCCACCCACAGAAGAATGGGACAACACATCCAGCTGAGAGACCCACTCAACAACCAATCCCTGATCTTTGCAGTTTCCCACAAAACCGTCCGGCAGTAAGTCTTGCACGTCGGAGGCGACGATATCAGGACGGAGCACCCAAATGAAGGGCCGCTTGCTGTGCAGCAACCCCATGGCCATTTCATGAATTTGAGCTTTGGAAACATGGGCATAACTTCCGAAGGAGACGTACAGAACGGAGTTCTTGGGCTTGCTGTCGAGCCAGCTCCTGCAGTCGGACTCGACCCACATGCTTGTCCCCACCTCGCCATTGAGATGATGTTGTTGAAGCAACGGACCCACTGAACAAAACGGGATGCCCGACTGAACTTGCAGTTCTTCAATTGTTCGCTTCTCCAGCTCCTCGACTGTGTTGGCAACAATCCAATCTGCGGCCCGGGCAGATTGAAAAGCTTGGTATATAATTTTGTGCACCAGCGATGATACATCTCGTTCTTGCAGATACGAAGGAAGGTCTGTTAATTTCAGAGCTGGAGCCCCAGGAATGTAGTTTATCAGCTCGCCCTCTGCAACGAGAAGTTCACCATTAATGTTTTTTCAAATTGGATCAGCCCAAGTCATATTACGGTACATCTTGTTTATCTTTTAAATGAATAAGTGTCTATATTATAATTTATAAAATAGTGTTACATATGTTCCAAAAAGAATAGTCACATCTTTAAAATAAGTGTCTATATTATCATTTATAAAAGTGTTTAACACATTTTTTTAAAAAGAAGTGGAAATAGTCACACCCTAAAATCTATATGGACAACAGCCAGGAACATAAAAAACATAAACAAAGCTGCTAAATAACATCTGTAATAACAGTCAAAGAGGAGGAAAATCCTGATCATTTTTTTTTAATGAATACATTGTTTATATTATCTTTTATAGAATAGTGTTAAACATATTGAAAAAAATAATTGAAATAATCACACCCCTAAAGTTCATATGAACAATAGTCCTGAACATAAAAAACATAAACGAAGTTACTGAACAGTGAGGGTAGTAGTAGTGGAAGAAGGAAGATCTTAATCATCTTTTCTTGGAAGAACAAGTGCTTATATTATTCTTAATAAAACAGTGTTTCACATATAAAAAAAAGGTGAGCGCAAATAATCACACCCTGAAGTCCATACAGGCAACAGTTACGAACATAAAGCCACAAACAAAGTTGCTAAACGATGATGGTAGTAGCAGTGAGGAAGAGGAAGAGGAGGAAAATTCCGATCATTTAGTTTACCCCCATATATTCTATGTTTTAAAATGAAAAAACATAATGATATTACCGTCGACTGTAAATGGATGATGGCCATTGTTGATGAGGAGGTCCCAGTGATAATATATGGAAAACACCATGACCGACTCCGTCCAGAAAGAAACGTGCGGAATACCAAATTTCTTGGCTATGCGGTTTGGCCAAACGTAAAACGTGTCGGTGATGATGCAGGAGATCGGAGGGCCTTTTCGTTGCAGATCCTCCATCAATTCCTCTACGTGGAACTCCATCTTATTCAGCAGAGAATTGTCGAACTCATAGTAATTAAGAGATCTGTCAAAGTCTTGAGGCAATCCGTCGGACACAAGTGCCGAACGCATATGGAAACCCAAACTGTCGACGTTGTGAGCGAAAGGGTCGCGACCGTTATAAGCTTTGATCATGCGGGCATAGCATCCATGGGTGCACACCACAGTCACAAAGACGCCCTTGGCTGCTAGTTTCTTGGCGAAGTTATAGGTTGGGATGATGTGGCCTTGCAATGGATACATAAACACCACTGCATGTACACTACTCATCCTTACTTCTCACAACTATTCTCTACCCATACACCACTAGATATTTCATTTTATATATATATAGATAACACATTACACAAACGGTGCACTTGCGTCCAATGCAAACCTAAGGGCTTTGAAGTTTTGTTTTGTTTCCTATCGTAGACTCGTAGGTAGATTGCCTTGTCATGATGGCATAGACAAAGAATACACGTTGAGACAGGTGGGCTCCCGTTGTCCCCGAGGTATCAAGAATCATCCTCCTAAAGCTTATCTCCTGCAGCTCAAGATCCAATCGCCGGGTTATCGTGATAATGAGTTCTCCTCATCTACGACAAAAAGAAAATAATGCGACAAGAAGTTTGGGTGATCAGTCTTCGCGTGCTTAGAAATATCTCTGCAATTTGGTCATCCGGACTCGAGTCTGAAAATAACTGTTTGGTTGGAACGACAATACCTTTTCTTACAATGATAAAGATGAATTTCAAGCGTCTGAGTTTAGTTTCGTGGTGAGAATGCATTGACAGGTCAGCTTTTGTCGAGCCCAACAAAGTAGATTTCTCCCTACCAAACAAGATTGCGGAACTACCATTCCAAACCAATAAATTACAACTGTAAACCAGCTTGAGTCGTCAGAGATTTTAAATCTTTAGACTGAGAAAGTATAGGTGTTGGGCCACAGAAGATGGAAACCAAAAACCATCCCATCATGTTCTGTAATGGGACCTTTCAAAGCACTCTCTAACATTGTTCCATGTTTTTTCTCCTAATCTGAGTTTTAAGTATTAAACATATTGCTTGTAAATGATGATTTCAAATTAATTCCAGTAAATCTAAATTTTTAGTATTAAATTGAAAATTAGCTTGTTCAGAGATGACAATGACAATATTTATTCATTAATCAAAATTTTAAAATTATGTTATATTTTTTGAATTTCAATTAATAAATGCAATTAAATGTGCATTTAGAATGTTGGATAGATAATACAATCTAAGACACTCTTTTTAAACATAAAACTATTTAATTGTCAAATAATTAATAGTAATTTTGTACGTCATTCCTATAAAAAAATGGTTAATAGTTATCCTATTTTTATTGGTCAAAATTTAGAACTCAAACATAACTCTCCACATCTTTCAAACCTCAAATACTTGATTTTCATATCCATTTCATTCTCAACCATAACTTTGAATGCTTTGAACTTATCTAGAGCTTTTGATTTTTCTTTGAGAAAAGTAACCAATGTCATTCTAGAATAATCATCAATCAATTACATGAAATACCTGTCACCTTGAAGACTTCTTAGTCTGGTGGGACTACAAAGGTCTGTATGCACCAACTCCAACAGTCCGGTAGTAGATTGTTTTTTGAATTTGAAACTTTTTTTTGTGTTCTTCATTTGATATTCTTTGCAAACAACATTAATGGGCTTTGTAATCCTTGGCAGATCTCTCACAACTTGAACTGAGATAATCCTCACTAGGCAATCAAAATTAATATGACACATCCTTCTATGTCATAACCAACTTTCATTAAACTAAGTCATAAAGTAGTGACCATCAGCACCTTTAAGTTGATAAACATTTCCATACGTCCTTCTTCTAGCAACAACCACAATTTCAGAGCTTTTTCTGATCTCACATCTACCATCTTGAAACATAAGATTATATCATTTTCTACACATTTTTCCAGCATTCAAGAGGTTATGTCTCAACACATTTACATAAAGAACATCATCTATATTATGCTTGCCATCAAAACTGATAGAGCCTTATCCACATATCTTAGCAAATGTATCATCACCAAACTTAATGAGACCTCATTCATCTTTCTCAATCTTAACAAAAATACTTCTGTCACCGGTCATGTGATTTGAGCATCCACTATCAATAATCCAATAGTTCTCCTTCCTAGCATGAAGAGTAGTCACCATAGCATTATGACCTATTTCCAAAGAACTTTCCTTCACACATCTCTTAGAGTTAGTAGAATTAGTTTCATTTTTAATAACTATGAACAAGCATTCACTATCTTCATCATCCCCATAGTCAAATTCATCATCAGATATACTGGAATCATCTCTAACATAATAACTTTTCTTGATTGCTTTACCTTTATTTTCTTTGTTCTTGTCATTAAAAGCTCTCTTTGGACACCTTGAAGCATAATGACCTATCTTACCATAACTAAAGCATTTGAAAGGTAGCTAATCTTTATATTTACTAGTACCTTTTTTCATTTTCCTCACAAAGTTTGCTTCTACATCATCAAGATCCCCCTAATTTAATTCCTCGATCTTTTATGATTTATCAGCTTTAAAACCAGTCTAAACTTTTTCACTACTTGTACCAAGTTCTCTCATTTCAAAAGAAAATTAGGCACCATATAACTGATCTCTAGAGTATTTGCTTAAATCTTGAACTTCCATAATAGCATAAACTTTATGACTATAAGATTTAGGAAGAGTTCTCAATACCTTTTTCACCACTTCTTCAATATTTCCACGAAGACCTCTAATGGAATTGACAACTTCATCCACCTTCTGCATGTAGCTTGTAATGTTTTCATCTTTAGATATTCATAGGCTCTCAAATGTGATCTTTAGATTATGCATCTTGGCTTGCTTGACCTTATCATCTCTTCATAAATACTTTCCAACTTTGTCCAGATATCTCTAGTAGATTTCAAACTCATAACTTGCATAGGTTCAGTATTAGAAAGACCACTTAAAAGAGCATACCTTGCTTTAGCATTGTTCTCATAGGCCTTGATCTCATCATTAGTCTTCAGACCACTAGTAGGCATAGTATATCC
>VDFB02280947.1:0-44021 GCA_007258455.2 Sequoia sempervirens | reverse complement strand
TATTATATAATAAATTAAAATTATATTATTTTGTAATTATCATAAAAAAGCCTATTGACTAAATATATTGATTGATTTGATAATTTGAAATAAAAAAAAATAGTTATATTTTAAATGAATCTAAATAAAGTTTATTGATGAATAATTATTTTATCAATAAAATCATAAAATTATCCCAATTATTCATTTTTAAAGTTTTGACACAAATAAATAAATAAGATATGATAAAAATATAAAACAAAACAAATATTCCAATTAAAATTTATATTATATATATACTCATAATTTTTTATTTTAGAAAAACAACTACTATTATTATTTTCTTTTAAACTTTATTTTACCATATAAACATGATACTAATACTAAAACAAATGGTTTAAAATCTAAGATTATAAGGAAAACTCACAAATCTTTTCTTTTTCTCTTTTTAAACTTAGGGACTCTAAAAAGTTTTGCTTTAATATGTCAATCTATTCATAACTTAAAGATCTTATGGATGGTATATTTTAATATGCAAAGCTATTTATAAATGAGATTTTTGGCTCCTTTTAAATTTAAAATGCAAGTAGAACATAATAGTTTGGAATTTTATTAATGAGTATCATATTAACAAAAAAATCTCTGCTTATAATGCCCTAAACCATTTGTGGAACTTTACAAACCTTCCATATGTTGATGCCCCAATTTCTACACCAACACAATGTTTCTCAACCCTAAATCCACTTATTTTTTAACTCGGAGGAGGTGTGTTTTTAGGATAGCTATTTTTATCTTCATTTCCCAATTCAAACGTGGCACAAGAAAGTTTTAATTCTATTCCAGCCAATCGGTTCATATAATCAACAATACATGATGATAAAGAAAAAAATGGTGATATTAACACTTGTTTTAGAAACCAAATGTGGCATTTGCAGCACATTACAACACTGCACTAATTTTCTAGGCATAAATTCCTTGATAACACAAACCTAATACTCACTTGGCGTCCACTTTTTTTTTTCAGCTGGGTAGAGAGGGACGTATGACGACAGCCATTTTGAAGAGGTGTGGTTTGCAACGACTGATTCCAAAAGCTACCAACAATAAAGAGCAGAGCATCATAACTCCATAACGGTGGTGCAAGATTTATCTGGGGGTAAGGAAGGGGTGAATTCACAATTTTTAATTTGGATGTGCATCCTACTGGTTGTTTAAGAGAGGAGTAGAGGAAGACGCCAAATATAGGTCAAAATGCCCTCAATAATAACTCTAAGAGGCTTACAAAATGGGTTATACCCAGAACACACAAATCTTGATGCATCACTACCTTAGTGCGAGCAAAGGGTTACCTCCCATAATGCTATAGGAGTTGCATTCCGATAGGAAAACTTACATTGCTAAAACACCAGACCAGAGATGAGGGTCGGCTTCAGGTTGCTTATATTTGAGGCAGCCGTTGTTCTCTAGATTCTCTGCATAATGAGTGCAAAAAAAGAACCCAAAAAAGAAGAAAGAGACGGTTTGAAATTACCTCTGCAAAGAGATTCAAATGTTGGAATGATCAATGCTAAGCAGCTCGATGTAACAAACATATGAGGAAATACCAGACCATGACTTTTACCATACTAGAGAACGTGAGCCAGAGCTGCCGTCGCGCCTCATCCTCTCCTGGAACCATTGAAAACCCTTGAGGATGTTGTGCATAGCGATTAGGGTTGTGCATTGGGGATTCTTTTTTGTAGCCTTGCTATTTGGTGGCCTATTAAATGGCGTAGCTGCACTGGGAGCCATACCTGATGGAGACAGGGATAAGGATGCAATATTTAATGCTGGTAGTTTGTTGTGTAGTGGGGACGGAAAACGGTGGCAAACGGTGGCCTATTCGAAATAAATCCTAGTCTACCTTACTGGGTGGTTCATGCCATAAATTCGTCACCAATTTTCTGTCACCTCCATCATTCCGTGTAAATCACAAGTCTGGCAGAAATACAAGGGACCCATTTCTTCTTCGCTCAGGAACATATCGTCACTCGAAAATCTAGGCATCTATAACAATGCTCTCACGGGTAACATTCTGAAATCATTGGGAACTGGAACCGAAAAAGACGTCAAAGTCACCAAATCTTGGAAAACCCCATCTCCCCGCTGGCATCATACTGGGGGAAATGCCAGTGGGCTTTGCCCACATACAATAGCCTATCAGCTAAAAATGTTTTAAACCCATCTAGTTTGACTAGGTCCTATTCACAATAAATTTAAGCTCACTTAGAGAGACTTTTTTTTATTTTGTTTCACCTCATGTGTACTCAAAACATGTCTTCACACTTGTTCTAAGTGTGCCCACATGTATCTCACCTTTGAAGAGGTAATCAAACTTTGAATCCTACCTTCTCACCTACTCATCATTTCCTTTATATGCAAGAATTTTCTGTATATTTTAAACACCCACTTGTATGGTAGTGTTATCATTGTATAAATTATTATTTTTGTATCTTGGAAATTGATCTTGGCTACTTGAACATGGTATCAGACTAAAATTGTAAATCCCTTCCCAATTTCCCTTGAATTTACAAGGTTTTTGGGTACCTACTTTCATATAATGTGTCCTAGAGAAAAATTGGCCTCACAATTGTGCTCAAAAGGCCCAAAAACATATATTTTCATATAAGTCACTATAGGTTTTGAATATTCTTTTTTCATTTTTTGGAGGGGTTCCAATGGTGGCAACATATAAAATTTCACCATATGTATGGCTCCATATAGTCATCTATTGTATGGCTCGTTGCTACAAAGGTTGTCCTCCAACACCATCTTTTATCCAATAGTGATTTCTTTAATGTAATGGCTAGATCATCTATCCAATGATTGCAAGGTGATTTTTTATTATCCAATGGATTTGTGGCATCCAGTATGGTACATTTCTACACATGTAGGATGTTATCCCTACACTAAGTTAATAAATGAATTTTTCACATGGGTCTAGGTTTTCATCTTTGATGTATTTTGGACTAAGATCACATAGGGGGTAGTACCAAGTGTTTCCTAATTGAGGGAGTGATTCTAACACCTTGGAAATGGGTACATGGATGCTTAGGGTGTGACTCCCAATGAATTATTTATTAATTATTTTCTCTTGATTGATTTCTATATTAGTTGTAATCATAATTTAAGGGGATGCTACATATGACAAAGGTAGTTACAAATTGATTTGAACTCATGTACACCAAGTTTTTGATCTTAGGGTGGTAGGAAAGAGAGTGGACCATCTTTTCATATTATTTGGGGTATACATTAGTTGACCACTTCATTTTGGAACACCATAATTGGGAATGCATGTTGGAGTAGTTAGCTAACCCAATAACTCCCAAAAATCACCAACAACCAAAACACTTATCACAAATGAGAGATTAAAGCAACTAATTTTCTATGCAACCAAGAGAGAATGATTGAGTCCACACAAGCAACTAATATTGAGATTAACCTATAATTGTAATATCAATTGAATGGGATGTGAATACATGTGAATGATTATAATGTACAATAATGAATTCTTACAAAAGAAAAAAAGACAAACCCTGGATGAGGATTTGATTAGATTGTGGAAATTTAATAATATAAAATGCTCCTAATTTTAGCTTAAGTGAATAAAGTAATAAGGGACCTAATAATTAATTATGACAAATTAATCATTAGGTGATTATCCTAATTACTCTAACAATATATTCTCACCCTTCACATGGGTCAAAGATGCTAAAAATCATGGTTTTTCATTCATGTGGAAGCATTAAATAAATTTTCATGTGGAGTCATTGGATGTTTTATCATATTATGGGTTTTAATTTTAGGATTCCATTTATAGTTTCCTTTTCACTTCTTTATACATTTGATGCCATTGATAGTTGTTTTATGGGTTTTTTATAGGTTGAGTGTTATCATGCTACTAGAATGTTGTCGCATTAAAGAGATATTATTGGATGTATTGATGTAACATTCTTGTTAGCAAAAGAGGTGTACAAAACAAAGATTTGTGCTTATGCTCTTCAATATTATATTTATACCCTAGTGTAAAGAGGGTAAAAAGAGGATTAGAATTTTTGTGGTAGATAATAGATAAGTGAGGTAAAATACTTATAGATAAATAAAAATACACTCATACTTTGGTCACCACATTCATTTAATGCATAGAATAAACCATCATATATATTCAACATAACTCCTTGTAGTACATATCCATCAATCTTTTATCACATACATAAATCTCCCACACAATAGCACTCTCATACATCTTCTTATACTATGTCTCAACTATCTTATATTAAGGCTCTCACATATATCATTTCTCTAGTATTACATATACTCTCTATTCTCTCATATTCCCTCTCATTCCTCTCCTATTCTCACTTTCCCTTATAAAACCTCTTAATATCAAATATGATCATGAAAATCACATAGATATATCCTTACTATTAAAAGATGAAAATATAGAATATCTTTTTACAAATAATTAAAACATATCAACCTTGACCTGCCCATCTAATCATCTGAAAAAAGTTCTTAAAAATCAACTTATTCTATTTGAAATTTTCAAAATAATTTATTAATATTATTATTAAATATATAAATATAATAAAAATAACCTTATTTTAAAAACTTATTTAATAAAAATATATTTAAATAAATTTGCTTCCTACCATAATTATCTATTTATTAGATCCTACTTCACGTGGCTTCCCCTAAATAAAGCACCATTTCAGTGGCTTCATGTGTGCGACTCACTCGGAAGGAAACCGACATCGCTCTCTCCCTTTCAAGTAGTCTACAAAGTCTTCCAAATTGTTTTGAGACGACCCACCATTCATCACTGCTTTCTTCATAATTTCTCTTACACTCCCAATGTTACACCTAAGTTTTTTTCCCTCTTCTCCATCTATATTCATAAATTCTGTTATTGTGAGGACAATCTCCTGACGGAGCACCAGAGTGGACCTCATATTGTTGGAACTTCTAGAAATGTGACCCAGACCCATGGCCACTCTCCATTGATGGACAATGAGCCTACAGTTGGTGTATTGGTCTGTGAGCAGAGGAAATGCGAGCATGGGTACTCCCAACCAGAGACTTTCCAAGACGGAATTCCAACCACAGTGGGTGAGAAACCCACCCACAGAAGAATGGGACAACACATCCAGCTGAGAGACCCACTCAACAACCAATCCCTGATCTTTGCAGTTTCCCACAAAACCGTCCGGCAGTAAGTCTTGCACGTCGGAGGCGACGATATCAGGACGGAGCACCCAAATGAAGGGCCGCTTGCTGTGCAGCAACCCCATGGCCATTTCATGAATTTGAGCTTTGGAAACATGGGCATAACTTCCGAAGGAGACGTACAGAACGGAGTTCTTGGGCTTGCTGTCGAGCCAGCTCCTGCAGTCGGACTCGACCCACATGCTTGTCCCCACCTCGCCATTGAGATGATGTTGTTGAAGCAACGGACCCACTGAACAAAACGGGATGCCCGACTGAACTTGCAGTTCTTCAATTGTTCGCTTCTCCAGCTCCTCGACTGTGTTGGCAACAATCCAATCTGCGGCCCGGGCAGATTGAAAAGCTTGGTATATAATTTTGTGCACCAGCGATGATACATCTCGTTCTTGCAGATACGAAGGAAGGTCTGTTAATTTCAGAGCTGGAGCCCCAGGAATGTAGTTTATCAGCTCGCCCTCTGCAACGAGAAGTTCACCATTAATGTTTTTTCAAATTGGATCAGCCCAAGTCATATTACGGTACATCTTGTTTATCTTTTAAATGAATAAGTGTCTATATTATAATTTATAAAATAGTGTTACATATGTTCCAAAAAGAATAGTCACATCTTTAAAATAAGTGTCTATATTATCATTTATAAAAGTGTTTAACACATTTTTTTAAAAATAAGTGGAAATAGTCACACCCTAAAATCTATATGGACAACAGCCAGAAACATAAAAAACATAAACAAAGCTGCTAAATAACATCTGTAATAGCAGTCAAAGAGGAGGAAAATCCTGATCATTTTTTTTTTAATAAATACATTGTTTATATTATCTTTTATAGAATAGTGTTAAACATATTGAAAAAAATAATTGAAATAATCACACCCCTAAAGTTCATATGAACAATAGTCCTGAACATAAAAAACATAAACGAAGTTACTGAACAGTGAGGGTAGTAGTAGTGGAAGAAGGAAGATCTTAATCATCTTTTCTTGGAAGAACAAGTTCTTATATTATTCTTAATAAAATAGTGTTTCACATATAAAAAAAAGGTGAGCGCAAATAATCACACCCTGAAGTCCATACAGGCAACAGTTAGGAACATAAAGCCACAAACAAAGTTGCTAAACGATGATGGTAGTAGCAGTGAGGAAGAGGAAGAGGAGGAAAATTCCGATCATTTAGTTTACCCCCATATATTCTATGTTTTAAAATGAAAAAACATAATGATATTACCGTCGACTGTAAATGGATGATGGCCATTGTTGATGAGGAGGTCCCAGTGATAATATATGGAAAACACCATGACCGACTCCGTCCAGAAAGAAACGTGCGGAATACCAAATTTCTTGGCTATGCGGTTTGGCCAAACGTAAAACGTGTCGGTGATGATGCAGGAGATCGGAGGGCCTTTTCGTTGCAGATCCTCCATCAATTCCTCTACGTGGAACTCCATCTTATTCAGCAGAGAATTGTCGAACTCATAGTAATTAAGAGATCTGTCAAAGTCTTGAGGCAATCCGTCGGACACAAGTGCCGAACGCATATGGAAACCCAAACTGTCGACGTTGTGAGCGAAAGGGTCGCGACCGTTATAAGCTTTGATCATGCGGGCATAGCATCCATGGGTGCACACCACAGTCACAAAGACGCCCTTGGCTGCTAGTTTCTTGGCGAAGTTATAGGTTGGGATGATGTGGCCTTGCAATGGATACATAAACACCACTGCATGTACACTACTCATCCTTACTTCTCACAACTATTCTCTACCCATACACCACTAGATATTTCATTTTATATATATATAGATAACACATTACACAAACGGTGCACTTGCGTCCAATGCAAACCTAAGGGCTTTGAAGTTTTGTTTTGTTTCCTATCGTAGACTCGTAGGTAGATTGCCTTGTCATGATGGCATAGACAAAGAATACACGTTGAGACAGGTGGGCTCCCGTTGTCCCCGAGGTATCAAGAATCATCCTCCTAAAGCTTATCTCCTGCAGCTCAAGATCCAATCGCCGGGTTATCGTGATAATGAGTTCTCCTCATCTACGACAAAAAGAAAATAATGCGACAAGAAGTTTGGGTGATCAGTCTTCGCGTGCTTAGAAATATCTCTGCAATTTGGTCATCCGGACTCGAGTCTGAAAATAACTGTTTGGTTGGAACGACAATACCTTTTCTTACAATGATAAAGATGAATTTCAAGCGTCTGAGTTTAGTTTCGTGGTGAGAATGCATTGACAGGTCAGCTTTTGTCGAGCCCAACAAAGTAGATTTCTCCCTACCAAACAAGATTGCGGAACTACCATTCCAAACCAATAAATTACAACTGTAAACCAGCTTGAGTCGTCAGAGATTTTAAATCTTTAGACTGAGAAAGTATAGGTGTTGGGCCACAGAAGATGGAAACCAAAAACCATCCCATCATGTTCTGTAATGGGACCTTTCAAAGCACTCTCTAACATTGTTCCATGTTTTTTCTCCTAATCTGAGTTTTAAGTATTAAACATATTGCTTGTAAATGATGATTTCAAATTAATTCCAGTAAATCTAAATTTTTAGTATTAAATTGAAAATTAGCTTGTTCAGAGATGACAATGACAATATTTATTCATTAATCAAAATTTTAAAATTATGTTATATTTTTTGAATTTCAATTAATAAATGCAATTAAATGTGCATTTAGAATGTTGGATAGATAATACAATCTAAGACACTCTTTTTAAACATAAAACTATTTAATTGTCAAATAATTAATAGTAATTTTGTACGTCATTCCTATAAAAAAATGGTTAATAGTTATCCTATTTTTATTGGTCAAAATTTAGAACTCAAACATAACTCTCCACATCTTTCAAACCTCAAATACTTGATTTTCATATCCATTTCATTCTCAACCATAACTTTGAATGCTTTGAACTTATCTAGAGCTTTTGATTTTTCTTTGAGAAAAGTAACCAATGTCATTCTAGAATAATCATCAATCAATTACATGAAATACCTGTCACCTTGAAGACTTCTTAGTCTGGTGGGACTACAAAGGTCTGTATGCACCAACTCCAACAGTCCGGTAGTAGATTGTTTTTTGAATTTGAAACTTTTTTTTGTGTTCTTCATTTGATATTCTTTGCAAACAACATTAATGGGCTTTGTAATCCTTGGCAGATCTCTCACAACTTGAACTGAGATAATCCTCACTAGGCAATCAAAATTAATATGACACATCCTTCTATGTCATAACCAACTTTCATTAAACTAAGTCATAAAGTAGTGACCATCAGCACCTTTAAGTTGATAAACATTTCCATACGTCCTTCTTCTAGCAACAACCACAATTTCAGAGCTTTTTCTGATCTCACATCTACCATCTTGAAACATAAGATTATATCATTTTCTACACATTTTTCCAGCATTCAAGAGGTTATGTCTCAACACATTTACATAAAGAACATCATCTATATTATGCTTGCCATCAAAACTGATAGAGCCTTATCCACATATCTTAGCAAATGTATCATCACCAAACTTAATGAGACCTCCTTCATATTTCTCAATCTTAACAAAAATACTTCTGTCACCAGTCATATGATTTTAGCATCCACTATCAATAATCCAGTAGTTCTCCTTTCTAGCATGAAGAGTAGTCACCATAGCATTATGACCTATTTCCAGAGAACTTTCCTTTGCACATCTCTCAAAGTTAGTAGAATTAGTTTCATTTTTAATAGCTATGAACAAGCATTCACTATCTTCATCATTCCCATAGTCAAATTTATCATCAGATATACTAGAATCATCTCTAACATAATAACTTTTCTTGATTGCTTTATCTTTATTTTCTTTGTTCTTGTCATTAAAAGCTCTCTTTGGACACCTTGAAGCATAATGACCTATCTTGCCATAACTAAAGCATTTGAAAGGTAGCTAATCTTTATATTTACTAGTACCTTTTTTCATTTTCCTCACAAAGTTTGCTTCTACATCATCAAGATCCTCTTGATTTAATTCCTCGGTCTTTTATGATTTATCAGCTTTAAAAGCAGTCTACATTTTTTCACTACTTGTACCAAGTTCTCTCATTTCAAAAGAACATTAGGCACCATTTAACTGATCTCTAGAGTAATTTCTTAAATCTTGAACTTCCTTGATAGCATAAACTTTATGACTATAAGATTTAGGAAGAGTTCTCAATACCTTTTTCAACACTTCTTCTTCAAGATTTCCACCAAGACCTCTAATGGAATTGACAACTTCATCCACCTTCTGCATGTAGCTTGTAATGTTTTCATCTTTAGATATTCATAGGCTCTCAAATGTGATCTTTAGATTATGCATCTTGGCTTGCTTGACCTTATCATCTCTTCATAAATACTTTCCAACTTTGTCCAGATATCTCTAGTAGATTTCAAACTCATAACTTGCATAGGTTCAGTATTAGAAAGACCACTTAAAAGAGCATACCTTGCTTTAGCATTGTTCTCATAGGCCTTGATCTCATCATTAGTCTTCAGACCACTAGTAGGCATAGTATATCCCATCTCAACAAACTTTCAAACTCCAAATCCAAGAGATATTAGGAGACCTTACATCCTTGTCTTCTAGAAACCATAGTTTGATCCATCAAATAAAGGATCATCCCTCTTGTGCACCATCCTAGATCTACCTCAAGCGATTCAGCTTACTTCCAAGGAACCTTTTCTCTAATACTAATTGTTGAATGCACACAAGACAACTACGAGGGAGGGGTGAATTAGTTATACATTAAAACCTCAAACCCTCATAAACATTCATATCCACATCAACTAATTTAACCCTTAATCTGTTAGAATAGTTTAGCATGAAAGAAAATAACAAAAAGCTGAAAGACATCAACAACATGCACAATAGAACACTAGATTTACATGGAAAACCCAAGAAGAGAAAAACCACAGTGAGTATTATCTCACAATATAAAGTAATTGCAACACCAAATAGAAAGGGCTCACTGTTGGAGGGCTCACTTCCCAAAGGAAACAAGGGCTCACTACCAAATTATAGAAAAGAAGAAGGAAGTTACAGTGAGAAATCCATTTCAATGCAATAGAAAATATCCACCACAACATCACCAAAACATTCACAGTCTCTCGAAAGATTGTAAACACCTTCTACTCATTACTTCCAATGGTCTAACTCAATAAGATCGCACTGCACTTCACAAATTCACACTTCACAACTCTATAATTCACATCACACTCTTCACAAAATAATTCTCCATCAACTCATCACTTTGTAATAAAGGATTTTGGCACCCTAATCCTTTCTAGCACTTCTAGGGGTTTTCACCTAAAAGGAGAAAGAAGGGCAAAAAGGGCAATTCTCACACTCAAAGTTAATGCAAGAGTATACCAAATATGAATGAAGTATGCCAATGTAATGATCTAAATGCAATAAAATGAAATATTAAATGAGTTACAAATGCAAAACCTAAGAAATGTAACTTTCTTGAAAACACATTGTGTAATGCAAAAACACCTAGAAATGAATGCAAATTGCAATAGAAATGCATGAAATTGAAAGTGTGCACCTAAAATATTGATGGAGACTAGAAATGACTTCAGGAATGTTTTTGATCCTAATTTTTAGGCCTGATGGGACTCATTCAGCATTCTGGGCGAATTACTCCTAGATCTGAGAAATTGTTCTAAAGCTTGTTTCAGATAAATGGGTATCCAAAACTGTAGAAAACCTGTTTTAGGCCTGCCAGTGGGACTCATTCACCACCCATGGAAAATTAGTCCACTTTTGAAGTTTTGAAAATCCAAAGGTAGAAACTAAAGTCTCCAGTCTACACTTCAGCTCCTGACAAGTGTCTGCTTCTGAAAGTCTAATTTTTGAACCTAAAAGTGACTTTTCATTGATATTTTTCCTTAGAAAATGAAGAGAAGACTTAAAAAACTTTGTAACTTGATTCTTAATGATTTTCAAGCTTCCAAGATACCTAAATTTGCAAACACACAAGAAGAGAAAGAGGAATGTTGAATGTTAGGGCATGGGGGTTTGCCTTGGTTAAACCCCTTTTTAGGTAATTAAACCAAAATGATAAAAGAATGTAATGAAGCATGTAATAAAGGAGTTAATGCCTTTTTATTTTTTGCAACATTAAGAGATGAAGATTCTACCCTTGAATGTCTGAAAAATGATCTTGAATGACTTGGAGTAATGAAACCTTAGCTTGCTTGACTTGAAAGAGAAGATAGATGATGAATGAATGATAAGAGATGTGTGAATGAGTTATGAGATGTAAATTAGGATTTAGAGACTTGATCTTTGTGACATAGATTTTGGGACCCAAAGGATGCTTGCTCTCTTCCTAAGATTTTTCACCTAGAAAGAGAGAGATTTAGGTCCCAAAATGCTTATGTAACACTCAAATTAGGATGTATGCAATGTGATATGATGTAAATGAACTTAACTAAATGCAATTGGCTGATTAGAATGAACTAAAATGAATGCAAAAGTGTAATTTAAGCTATGTTTGAAAACACATTGTGATATGCAAATAACTATCAAAATGAAGAAATAATGCAAAACAGAAGGTACAAGGATGAATCTGAGTGCACTTGGATGAAATGTGAGCTTTTTGAAATGTCTGGAATGATGATTAATTTTACTAGTTTTTCATAGTGGGACTAATTCACCAAGGGTGGTGAATCAGTCGTCCTACTGATGAAAAAGTGTCAGGAATTAATTTCTGATAGTCGAGATCCAAGATCTAAAAAAATAAATATTTTCAAAACTCAGGTGGGACTCATTCACCAAGGGTGGTGAATCAGTCCACTCCTAGATTTCTACGAAATCAGACAACAACTCTACAACACCAAATTCGGGAATGTCTGAATGTTGGGTTGTCGAAGTCGGTTCTATAGGAAACATACATAAAACACTCAATAAGCTTGAAATAATGATATGTTGACTTGATTTACACTTTTCAACACCTTTAAACCTATCAAATCTACAAAACAAAGGTTGCAAAGATGCATGCAAAGGGGAAAAATATTGGAGGGTTAGCAAATAGGGGTTTGCTTTGGTCAAACCCTGCTTTGGTAATCAAACCCAATAGAAATAAGTGAAATGCAAAGGAAATGTAAACTAACAACATGCAAATGCTATCAACTCACCAAATCCTTGATCTTATAAGTCTGAAGTAATTTCAATGGCTACTTCAAAGTGCTTCAATAGTTGCTTCAATTGATGATATAGAATGCTTGAGTGCTTGAATGTATTAGGAGATTGAATACTTGAGTGAGGAGATATTGTTGGAGATGCAAAATGAGATGAAAAAAACTTATTTATACAATTCTTGTGTCTTACTATCCGTTCATACCTCATCACAGGCCAACATCAAGTGACTTTTAATAAAATCCCGAAAGGAAATTTGAAATATTTTGAATTTGGGGCCAAGGGGGATCATTCGCTGCCCATGGTGAATGGGTCCCACCTAGGACCTAAAACCATGTGTCAGAAATAATGTTGTGTTTAATGCTATTTTTTAAGGATAATATCCAAAAATACACTTAATTAAGCATATGAGGGAATAGAGAGACAAAATAAAGCACATGAGAAAGGTGTAAATAAGGAGATTGTGCCTAGAAAAGCATGAAGGCTTGTTACAAGACTTTACAACACTTCAATATAGGACTTCTTGATGTGTAAAAAGGTGATTTTTAGGTGAATTGCATTAAATGGAGTCTAGAAGAATTTAGAAATGTCTTACAACACTTCACAACACCTTCACAAGACATCGTTCTTTGAGTTTTAGTACCTAAATAAGCATGTTCAAGCCATGATACATCATAAAATCAAAGCCACATAATTTCAACACCATGAAACAAGACCTAAAAGGCCATGAAAATGACAAGACGCCATTTTTCTATGGCATAATCTTATAGGAAATTCTCCTAATTTACCTATAAATTGGATCCCCAAGGCCGACATGAAGAAAAATAAAACTAAAATTCCAAAATTTCCTACTCAACCCAAAAATGACCCAAATGGGACTAATTCACCACCTTGGGTGAATCGGTCCCACTTGGCAGGGACTCATTCACCATAGATGGTGAATTAGTCCCAAAGGGGTCCATTTTCCAGCTAAGATGTTAGGAAGTAAGGAAATAAGGTTTATATGGTGACTTTTTCAAGTATTTCATTAAATTATGCCTCGAGATGCACAATATGGGGTCATAGTGGCTTATTAGTGATTATATAAATGTCAATTAGGGATTGTGGCACAAAATTCAATGTGAAAGTGTGATTAAATACACTTTACAACACTAAAATGAGGTCCACATAGCCTAGGAAGGCACAACATCCAATGTGAATGTGTAGGACACATTACAACACTAGATTATCATTAAGTTTAATTTACAAGTCTTCTAGATTGACATGAGAATGCAATTAAATACATTTTATAATTTTTAATTAAGGTAAAATGGGTTCATTAAGTCTAGAGAGGTGTGAAAGTCTTTTACAACACTTTACAACACCTTTACAAGACATTGTTAGATGCATTTGGAAGGGTCCAAGACCTGGTGTGGATGTGAGAAACACCTCACAACACAAAATAAAGGCCTTATTAAGTCCAATTTATCACCAATTATTCCCCAAATCAAGTAGTTTCCTTTTTTCTATGGTACACACTTATTTATACCTTCTTTAATCTTGAAAATATTCTTTAAGGTCGGCTATGCACCTCAATTATGAAAATTCAAATTAGTTCAACACTAAGAATTCCCGCGATGGAAAGGAATGAAATAATACCACACCACTTCTTAACTCGGCCCCAAATCATACATATATGTCACACCACGCTTCCACAATTATTGAAACAAATCCAAAATTGGTATAAACACCTAAGATTGATCAAACTAGTGTAAACACCATTAACATTTAAGTACATACTTCCTCAAATCTAAAGATGAATCATGGACCACATACAAAACTTGAATACAATATGGAATATTCCACAAACACCATGAAATCTAACAAATTCCTTCACAACTTTCACCTAAATAATGTACACACCAAATACACTCATAAAACCTTACATACTTTGTAACTCAAGAAATCAACTTCTGAAGCACCAAACCACAAACAACTTCGGTTGTAGGTAGATATGAACCTTATCAACACATTTCCAAAACCATAAGAGTAGAAACCAAATTGTGGAGAAATGTGGAGCAAAACCATTTCTCCTAGACACCACTGAAACACAGTTCACACTCTGGTGAACACAAATTCTTTTGCACAACGATCTAGATCAAGAAATTTTAGATATAGAACCTCTAAGAACCTTTGAACAACATATTTGAATTGCACAAGAAAATATTCAACCATGAAGAAATGCAGAGCAAAACAAAAACACCACACTGTACACCAAAACACCTCTGCAACACACTATTTTCCTCTTTTATTCATTTTTTTCTCAAAAGCACTTGGAAACTAAGCACCAAAGACATACTCATCATCTTCAACACTTCCTCATCATCACTGTAATTCAACTATACATTCATAGAAGCTTACCAAAGCAACACTAGAGGTTGACACTAGTAGCATTTACTAATGACAACATAATGCAACTAATCAAAGCATCAACACAACTAGTCATCAATGACAACACAAACATAAGCCTGCAGCAATCTCCCCCAAGCTTGTTGACATCAATCACAACACTAGTGTAATGCCCCGCCATGAAACCCTAGAGGACAACTCACTACAACGCTTAAAAATAGAACAATTTTTTTTTTTGAAGGTGTAATATACTCAAGGTTACAAATGATACAGTAACTTGCATTCAACCTAAGTCCTCTAAGGTCCCATGACTATCCTAATAGAATCCCATTAACCAACTAATAAGAATAATAAATCATCACTATCATTACATTAAATAAGATTCTATGAAATTCTATTTAATCCATCACATTTAATTGAACAACCAATATGAATTAACCATAACATGACAACCATAGATACCATTCAGAGTCAATTTCATTAACTAACATAAACAAGGTATGTCATTGACATTGCCAATTACAAGAGAGTACAATATTGAATTACATCATTACATCTTTACATCAATGCTTCCCTAAGATCTATTGGGGAGAATATACATCAGACTGTAAAACATGATACAACTGATTATATTACAATACAATTACATGAAGATAATTCACTCGAATAGGATCAAGTGTAGGATTTCACATCACCAAGAGCAGTCACTACGAACATGAGCAGAATCCCAATGGAGTACGAGGAACATTCCACTTGATCACGTGGAACCCTAAGGTCCACGCCCCATGCTAGGAGATAGCAATAAGGTCCCACCACAAAACAGTCAAGAGATAGACGAATGGCACAAAGGCTAACATGACTCCAATATACAAGTACATTATAACAACACACAATAGTGACACTACTTCTAGAGGCACAAAAACATCATAGGAAGACATGAGGAAAGGGAACACTAGGTTGTAGCAGGGAGGAATGTCATCACATAGCTTGCTATGGGTTACCCTAGCATATATTAGTAGGCTACTAGCCCCTATCCTAAGTTACCTTGGTAGCCTCTACCGAATCACTGGCCCCCATACAAACTCATGCAGGATCAACATACCTTTCAAAACGACAAGGAAATTGATCTTTTCCATTCCAGGCCTTCCCACTCATCCCAAGCCTAAACGAGAACTTAAGCCCTAAGTGAGGCATTATCTTGATTAGAGTGTAAACCACCCAACCCCTAATTCATTTTAAATTATCACTGAGTTAGGAAACTCCCAGATGGGTTACCCTAGCACCACTTTGTGTGCCAGCACCCATTGAGAGCCACTCCCCTACTAGCAACTAGGAGACCCAATGAAATCAACAAGGCAAAGCCAACTTGCAAAAATCATGAAACCTCATAAACATACACAAAAAGGTGAAGCATAAACCATCCCACACACAAGTCCCAATCAAAGGAGAATATACCATGCAAGGCTAGTGACCCTCATAAACTCATTCAACACATAAACCACCATCTCAAAAGAATGATCATAGAATCAAACAAGTTGAAAATTCCCTTAAATTCTAGAAGACTTCCAATACAGCTTACACCACTACTCCCACTTAAAACAGATTTACAAAATCACCCAATACCAAGAGCAACACATAGTTTCATACAATAACTGAGATATACAATAAACCAAGAAAATATAACTCCTACATCACACGATGTTCATTATTTAACTACCATTTACTTAACTATTTACCAACAAAAATCAATTTCAAGGAAAGAATTTACGATTCAAATATTTAATAAATCCTTCAATTTCCTTATATAAATAAATCTATATTCTACATGTAGTGCCCTCCATTTTGCGTTGGCTCTGTCATGCACTTCAACTCATTGTGAGGTCAAGTATTGTTGGACTTTGAGTGTATTTGATTTATTCTGCTCGATAAATGTTTTTGATCAAATTATGACATTTAAATGGGATTATAAAGTTAAAAGGTATAGTGGTTAATTAAAAGAAAATAAATAATTAGATAAATTAGTAAAGAATTATTAATAAATAAATTAATTAATTGTTTTTGTGAAAAGCATTCTTTTAACGATAATTGATAATAATTAATAATTTTCTTGTTGCTCCAAGGTAATTATCCCAATGGCGTAAAAGGGTAAATATTATTGCCAATAGATTTTAACTGATTAGCATGATTTGAAATAAAAGTTATGATACTTCTGTGTTTTGGCAAATAAAATATTATTAATGGTTAAACCGAATTAAATAAATCAAACTTGAATATTATAATTAAATAAATAATAAACATGCAATAAATATTATTTTGAAATTCAAGTTCGGTTATGGGGAAGGTGAAAAGTCATTCGGTGGTTGGGAATCGGTTCTTGATTTATAACTAACCAAGAAAGAACTTAAAAGGGGAAAAGCAATGCATCCGGAGGAGGAGGCTGGCACAAAGAAGATTAAAATTCCACAAGCAGCCAAGCGTAGATTCAGGCTTGAATGGTATGTCGTTTCTTTCAACCCCTTTAATAATCTCACATTTTGTTTTCTTCAACTGCCCTTGTTTATTTTCGTTGGAAATCGTGAATAAAAAATAAATAAATAAATAAAATAAAATAAAAATCCATTTTTATGACTATTCCTTGAGCATTTGGTTTATGAATGCAAGCAATAAAGAACACATGAGACAAAATATTATAGTTTGTGGTCGTAAATTGCTATTGATTTCTGTTTGGTCTCTGTATCACTGTGTAGCGCAGGCATAGAACTTGCCATAATTAACACCTAACATTTGAATGTTTGGGAATTGATCTTATTTTTTTCCCATTGTTGAAACGATATTAACTTCTTTCGTTACTAGTGAATTAATCGTAATCTGCTAACATTAAATCATCCTCCACGCTGCTAAAGGTGATTCGTCCAAACAACAGTCTTTTCTGTTCATTGTGCTGTTGCCGTTTTCTTTGGATTCATCATCGTCACTGGCAAATATTATGACCTTGTCCTCTCTCTTAGTTGGACAAATCTCCTTATACATTACGTAAAGTGGTAGGCTCAGAAATTTGCAAGCACAGAATCAGTATTTTTCTTTTGGAACCTTGTTAATTTCCCTTGAGCCAAAATTATTGTTTCTTTTATTTTATCTTTTGTTGGGAAAGGAATAGAGATTAGAGGATGTCTGTTCAGTCATTCTATCTGATAGAGTCAAGATGATAACCTGTTATACAAACATTGTCACTAGGATCAAGATTAGAGTAAATATAAAATAATAATATCAGCGCACTGGAACAGAACAGGAAGTTTAAAGGTTTAAATAATCTGTTCATTTCTACTGGTAATCTATCGCAATTGCTGCACTGGAAAATAATGTTACCAATTTTGGTGAAGGTTAATTTCCAAACTTCAAACTTAAGCGCATCCCTGGTAACTCACCAGCAAACAGAAATATTGTACATTGGTTTTCCTGCCTCTTAAGTTTTGTAATTGCCCCTCACCTGTCTCTTTACCTTCTGTCATGTGAATAACACCTGAAGATTTGATAATAACGCAAGTAGATGGCAATACTTCCATGTTCCAATATTCACTTTCTGATATACTTGGCAACCTGTCACAGCCGCAACGCTTGAACATGGTAGGGTGTATAGAATTAAATATACCCTCAGATTTTTATTATCCAAAATCCCAAATGTTATCCGCAAGACAATGGCCTCTCACATTTTTGCAACCGTAACCATCTCAAACTTGGAGGAAGCTTGGTCCGTGTGTCTTCTCTGATGCCGTCAATGAACAGATTGTTCAAGTGAAGAAATTGAGGACCAATGAGCAGATTATTTAATTCTCTTGGTCTGCGCAATGTTTCAAGCCCTTGTCGGTTACCTCCGTTCAGTCGAAGCTGAGAAAAATTGATGTTATTGGATACAGTGCTTAGATGAGCTCCTTCACACAGTCTGGTAATCTAAATTTATAAATCTCCTTGGAACCATAGGAAAAACCAACACAGCTGCAACCTCAGACGTGCAAAAGTGTAGTAAATTAAATAGTCTCACTGAAACCATTGGCAACCCGTCATAGCTGCATCTTTTCGGCTGGCAAAGGTATGGTAAACCTGGCATGGCCAATGGCCAAATCCCATCGATGTACCCTGTGATCTTGTTACCTCCACGTCACTCTAGGGTTACTTTTGCGTTTTATTAATTACTGGATATGACATTTCTCTTCCTTCTAAGATAAAATTTTTACCTTCTAAGATATTGGGAATTCACATTAGATTGCTTGTCCTTGATTGGGTAAACGTGGGCACTTGTTCAATTCTAGAATGTGATAGGGATTAAAATATATGCTGCTTGTTAGATTCATGTTTGCTTTCTTTTCGGAGAGTTACGGGGTCCTCTTGTGTTTTGGAACGAATTTGGTGGAAAATGATTTACCCTTTTTATAGGGTTTCAGTGCCTTTGAATCTAAACCTATTTTTATGCCTTCACCTTTACTTCTTCTCTTTGTGTATTTTGTCAATTAAGTCACATCTTATTTTGTTTTGGTTTCAGAAAACTAATTTTTGACTGTCTGCCAATATATCTCATGGGCTGCACAAGGTGTCATCCTCATTTAATCAAACGTTGTCATCCTTTTAGGGTGTGTGACACCATTCGCTCTAAACCTGTGATAGAACTATATTATCTTTATTTTTGTTACACTGGTTATCTAAATTTGAAAATTATGGGCACTTAGAATTTGACGCAAATGTTAATATTGATTATTTTCTCAGTTAGGGTGATTGTTGTTTATGGGTAATTACTTCAATTTATATAATTAATTATTGCATTCTTACTATTGTTTCAAGACATAAAAATTACTAATGATAGGCAATGTTATTTCAAGTAGAGCAACGATATGTCTTTTCAAGCAAGAATAAGATAAATTGTGAATGTAATCAATTGGAATGTATTTGTTTTAATCTATGTTTGGAATAGTATATTTGTAGTGTAGTGTTCATGAGATTAGTTATCTTTTTAAAACACAATTAGAGTATTAATTGGCTCATTATATTTATATAAATGTATATAGTCATAGGAATGATTATAAATCCTAAATTGGAATAAAAGAAAATAGTAGTAATAATAAGAAGAATAGAAAAATTATAATGATGTGAAATATAAATAAAAAGTTAGGTTATGTTCCTTTAAAATATTTTATATAACTACATCATAAATGCATAAATATAATGTAAGTTGATTTGTTTTGAGAGTACCTTAAAAAGATACTTGAATGGTAATTAAAGGAGAAATTTGTAAGGGCAAATATACGTTTGGATAGCTTTAGGCTCCTTTCAATTAAATGTGCTTGTTTTGGATAAGATAAATAGAATGTTTCTTTTGTTACTATTAGTGGTTAAATTTATCCGTGAATGTTTGTAGTATATTAGGAGTCTACACTTGGTAGTTGTCATAGTAGAATAGTAGTTTTTAAAAAATGTATATATATTTGTGGTTGGGACATAAGTTGTATTTTGTTAGTTATTTAATCTTATGGTTGCGATAAATTGATTAATCAAGGGAGTAATGTGTAGAAGGGAAATAGTATATTGATCCTTTGGGAGTTTGGTTTATGGTTGTATTTGGTAGTCTTATAATTGGTGGGTGTAATAACTCTTTCATTGAGGAATTGTGTATGCTAGAATTAATCGTTATTTTTAGTCATGGTTAAATATTGATGTAAACTTTATTTGTCTTCATTCTGGTAGTTTTATAAACTTGCATAAACATTGAAATAAATTGTTCTTGAATTGAGACTTCTTTTCTAATTAAATTCTCTTGGATTGTTGATTAGGGGATAACTTTATGATGATCCGATTTTCTAATAAATGTTGTCTTGTATGGATACTTATTTAGAACCTTGAGATTGTAATTGTTTTGAGTAGGTTGGTTTTTTTTTAATTGAGAATGTGATTAGATAGTTGTTATCATTATCATGTTGTTAGTTAGATGAATGTAATTTTTGTGCCACTATAAGGGGTTCTTGTGAAGAGAAAATTGAGGTCTCCCATGGAACATCTAGTTGGTAGCTTTTGGGATGTTGAGCGATTTTGTTGGTGTGTCGATTGCATTTTTATTTTGGTGGGGGTTGACGAAGCTTTCTTTGTGTGGTTTTATGGATTCTTTCGATGTGACTTTTCGTGAGTTGATTTTGAGTTGGGAATTTTCTCTCAATTAATGTATGTTGCTATTTCTTGGGAACCCATATGTTTTCTTTTTGGGCTTTACCCTAAGTGGAAAATTGGTTAATGTTAACTTTGTCATGATTGATGGTTCTACTTGATGAGTCAAATTGAAAAGTTCTTTGAATTATGGGTATTCTGAGAGGAGAAAATAGAGGTTTCCCTTGGATGTCCAATTTAGTTCGTATCAAAGTTGTTGATGTTGTTTAAGGGAGTTGTTGATCTTATTTTGATTAAAAATAGTTCTTCAAAGGTTTTGCTTTTATTGTTGTCAGATTTTCATGGGGAAACCCTAGTGTAACTTTTTTGAGAATCTTCCAGAGGCTTGTTTTTATGGTTGGTCGATGTTCTCTCTCTATGTGCCTTGATGTGGCAAGTGCCTTGATTTTTGGAATTTAAAAAGGGTTGTACATGAATCGTTGAAATTTTTGATTATGTATTTATGGCAAGATGGGTAATGCTTTGCATGCTGCTCTGTTGTGATATAATGTTCTTGTTATGTTGTACAACCCTTGGATTTTGGTTTTTTTTATGTTTTGAGTGTCTAGAGAGTGAGAGTGGCTCTAAGTGGGTGGTCGGCGCACAAAGGGGCGCCAGGATAGCCCTCGTTAGAGTGAAATTAAAAAAGTGATAATTAAAATAATTAACTAGGATTGGGTAGTAACACACTAAAAAGATAATTATTGCCTCGTCCGCCTTTGAGTGCTATCACAGACTAAAGGGGATTGAGAAGGCTGTGGTTGGCATGTTCGTTGCCTTGTCTTTGCGAAGGGTAACGGATCCGCATGAGCAACCCTATGGGGCGGCGCCTTGAGACAGGTAGTCTGGATAACCATAGATGGAGGCGGCTCCTAGCGCTCGGTTTTGTCTGGATAATTCGTTAGTAGACGGAGGCGGCGCCTTGCGTTAGTAGTAGTCTGGATAATCCATGTAAGCCATGCGATGACACTCTCCTCTAACACTCCTTATTATGTTGTTTCTTTGGAAATCCTCTGGAAGTGGTCCTTTGTTTTGAACTGATGAAACATAGTTGTTTTGAATTGATTTATGGTTTACCCTATTTGATCCTTGGTGTATTTCTTGGTCTTGTATAAATCTTGTGGATGTTTTAATCTTGTACTCTTATGGTACTGATATGATGTTATTGTATTGCATCATTGCATCCGTAATTATGTTTATTAATTCCATCTGATTTGAAGTGTTTTATGATCTCCCTTTGGTTCCTTTGGTTATTGGCTATTGCTTTGATTTAGTGATGAGACTTATGACTTTTAAGTTATTATAAGCCAATTCTGGATGTATCGACATGTAATTGTAATCCTTGAGTTTTATGATACTTCCTTTGTATGACGCTGAGTCTTGTGGGTTCTCTCGCTGGATGTCTTGGTTGAGGTCTCCTTCTTGTTAGCTCCTAGCACTGGGGTGGGTCTTCGGACTCACATGGTTCGGTGGAACGTGGCCAAGCACCCCATTGGGTCCCAAATTGAGGATTGAGAGGTGGATTGGTGCTAAGGTAAACACTCCAGAGTTGTATTTGTCTTGGAGCCGTTTATGATACTTTGTATTCATCTATTCATTTGTATCATGCTATCCGGGTGATGGTTTCCACTCATTTGGAACACTTTTGTATCATTGTACTCTTAAACATTGCATCAGAATGAAATGTTAAACTTGGTGTGGATATTGGCTATGGCGCTTGTTATTCAATGTGTTAGGATGATCATGCATATGATGTATTTGGCGATTCAGATGGCTTATCATTGATCATCTTGTATGTGTTATATCGAGCACGCTTACTTATATCTTTAGATTTATTTTATGGTTGTTGTATGGATCTAAGCTGTGAATGACTCTTCGCTGCGGTAACCCCTAAAGGATGTATGTGTTAGTGAATTTTCTAAATGAAATCATGTTATGACTTAATGTGTATTACATGTATGTTATATTTACTTAAATAAAAAAAAATAAAAAAAATAAAAATAAAAAAAAATTGTGCTGTAATTATTGTGCTATTGTCCTTTGGGGTTCACACGGCGGGGCGTTACAACATTGGTATCAGAGCCATGGGTTCATACACTGGGCACTATTTGTGCTCACTATGTAACCTTGCGCTTAGACCCGTGCGTCTTGAGTTTCACTTTTCTGTTGTCATTGTTGTGAACCTGAGTTTCTTCTGTTAACCAGTGTCGGGTCGATGGTGCAGGAAATCGAATGAAAGGATAGGACCCGCGGTGTAGTGCGCAATGCACCGATATCCTTCCAGTCGGGGATGCTCTATGGACCCTTGAGTTTTAGTGTGATGTGTTTCTTGGTGATGTGTTATGTGTGTGAATATGTCAAGTTTGAGTGGAATTTGCGATTTTGTTGTCCTTGAATCTGTGAAGGTGTAAAATTTTGCCTTTTTATTGAAATTGATTTGAGATTTGGTGTTGAATAATGGTTAAAGTGAAGTCCTTTGTGTGAAAATTATGAGTTTTAACGAAAATGTGAGGTTTTGTAGAGAATTATACTATGATTTTTAGCAGAATATGGTATTTTTAAGTTAAGATGCAACTTGAATGATTGGTGCTAATGAGCAATGTTCTATGGTAGCTTTTGATTTACAGGAACTTGGCTTCAGAAATGTAGTGATGAAGGTAAAGTAATTGTAATATGTAGGTATAGATACTCATTATTTCAAGTAGTAGTTCCTTTTGATATAATAGATGAATTAGGTCATGGTTAGTATCTTTATGCGAATATTGCCTAACTAGTAAGAAGTAAACTGTTTACGAGTTACTAGAATTGTTTTGACTATTATGTGTAGTTAGTGGGAGGGACAGTGTGGTATCACTCGCTTGCGAGTGCCCTACTATGCTGGGAATTCCTCTCACGATGTATTTGTGATATATATGTATTGTGCACAACGTTTGTTTTCATGCAGGATTGCAGGAATTAAGTCTCGATTCCACCTGTATTGTCAGGACTGGGCGAGCATCATAAACACCCAATGGGCTTGACGTTGAACATAGGAGCTGACCAGAAAGTTTCCTCGACTTAGTTTGTCCACTCCGTCTTAGTGTTTGGAAATTAGTTTGGTTGCAACCCCCGTTACTATTATCATTTTGGTATCTTTTCCTTATGTTGGGTTGTTTAATTTTCATTGCTTGCTTGATGACGTTTGATTGATGTTTTCATTTATGGTGTTGATGTGCTTATGATAATTGCTATTGTTGTGTTACCATGGTTATGCTTGAGCTCGACTTCCAGGAGTAAGTCGAAGCCTAAGGGGGGGAGGATGTAGTGCCCTCCATTTTGCGTTGGCTCTGTAATGCACTTCAACTCGTTGTGAGGTCAAGTATTGTTGGACTTTGAGTGTATTTGATTTATTCTGCTCGATAAATGTTTTTGATCAAATTATGACATTTAAATGGGATTATAAAGTTAAAAGGTATAGTGGTTAATTAAAAGAAAATAAATAATTAGATAAATTAGTAAATAATTATTAATAAATAAATTAATTAATTGTTTTTGTGAAAAGCATTCTTTTAACGATAATTGATAATAATTAATAATTTTCTTGTTGCTCCAAGGTAATTATCCCAATGGTGTAAAAGGGTAAATATTATTGCCAATAGATTTTAACTGATTAGCATGATTTGAAATAAAAGTTATGATACTTCTGTGTTTTGGCAAATAAAATATTATTAATGGTTAAACCAAATTAAATAAATCAAACTTGAATATTATAATTAAATAAATAATAAACATGCAATAAATATTTTTTTGAAATTCAAGTTCGGTTATGGGGAAGGTGAAAAGTCATTCGGTGGTTGGGAATAGGTTCTTGATTTATAACTAACCAAGAAATAACTTAAAAGGGGAAAAGCAATGCATCCGGAGGAGGAGGCGGGCACAAAGAAGATTAAAATTCCACAAGCAGCCAAGCGTAGATTCAGGCTTGAATGGTATGTCGTTTCTTTCAACCCCTTTAATAATCTCACATTTTGTTTTCTTCAACTACCCTTGTTTATTTTCATTGGAAATCGTGAATAAAAATAAATAAATAAATAAAATAAAATAAAAATCCATTTTTATGACTATTCCTTGAGCATTTGGTTTATGAATGCAAGCAATAAAGAACACATGAGACAAAATATTATAGTTTGTGGTCGTAAATCGCTATTGATTTCTGTTTGGTCTCTGTATCACTGTGTAGCGCAGGCATAGAACTTGCCATAATTAACACCTAACATTTGAATGTTTGGGAATTGATCTTATTTTTTTTCCCATTGTTGAAACGATATTAACTTCTTTCGTTACTAGTGAATTAATCGTAATCTGCTAACATTAAATCATCCTCCACGCTGCTAAAGGTGATTCGTCCAAACAACAGTCTTTTTTGTTCATTGTCCTATTGTCATTTTCTTTGGATTCATCATTGTCACTGGCAAATCTTATGACCTTGTCCTCTCTCTTAGTTGGACAAATCTCCTTATACATTATGTAAAGTGGTAGGCTCAGAAATTTGCAAGCACAGAATCAGTATTTTTCTTTTGGAACCTTGTTAATTTCCCTTGAGCCAAAATTATTGTTTCTTTTATTTTATCTTTTGTTGGGAAAGGAATAGAGATTAGAGGATGTCTGTTCAGTCATTCTATTTGATAGAGTCAAGATGATAACCTGTTATACAAACATTGTCACTAGGATCAAGATTAGAGTAAATATAAAATAATAATATCAGCGCACTGGAACAGAACAGGAAGTTTAAAGGTTTAAATAATCTGTTCATTTCTACTGGTAATCTATCGCAATTGCTGCACTGGAAAATAATGTTACCAATTTTGGTGAAGGTTAATTTCCAAACTTCAAACTTAAGCGCATCCCTGGTAACTCACCAGCAAACAGAAATATTGTACATTGGTTTTCCTGCCTCTTAAGTTTTGTAATTGCCCCTCACCTGTCTCTTTACCTTCTGTCATGTGAATAACACCTGAAGATTTGATAATAACGCAAGTAGATGGCGATACTTCCATGTTCCAATATTCACTTTCTGATATACTTGGCAACCTGTCACAGCCGCAACGCTTGAACATGGTAGGGTGTATAGAATTAAATAAACCCTCAGATTTTATTATCCAAAATCCCAAATGTTATCCGCAAGACAATGGCCTCTCACATTTTTGCAACCGTAACCATCTCAAACTTGGAGGAAGCTTGGTTCGTGTGTCTTCTCTGATGCCGTCAATGAACAGATTGTTGAAGTGAAGAAATTGAGGACCAATGAGCAGATTATTTAATTCTCTTGGTCTGCGCAATGTTTCAAGCCCTTGTCGGTGACCTCCGTTCAGTCGAAGCTGAGAAAAATTGATGTTATTGGATACAGTGCTTAGATGAGCTCCTTCACACAGTCTGGTAATCTAAATTTATAAATCTCCTTGGAACCATAGGAAAAGCCAGCACAGCTGCAACCTCAGACGTGCAAAAGTGTAGTAAATTAAATAGTCTCACTGAAACCATTGGCAACCCGTCATAGCTGCATCTTTTCGGCTGGCAAAGGTATGGTAAACCTGGCATGGCCGATGGCCAAATCCCATCGCTGTACCCTGTGATCTTGTTACCTCCGCGTCACTCTAGGGTTACTTTTGCGTTTTATTAATTACTGGATATGACATTTCTCTTCCTTCTAAGATAAAAGTTTTACCTTCTAGAATATTGGGAATTCACATTAGATTGCTTGTCCTTGATTGGGTAAACGTGGGCACTTGTTCAATTCTAGAATGTGATAGGGATTAAAATATATGATGTTTGTTAGATTCATGTTTGCTTTCTTTTCGGAGAGTTACGGGGTCCTCTTGTGTTTTGGAACGAATTTGGTGGAAAATGATTTACCCTTTTTATAGGGTTTCAGTGCCTTTGAATCTAAACCTATTTTTATGCCTTCACCTTTACTTCTTCTCTTTGTGTATTTTGTCAATTAAGTCACATCTTATTTTGTTTTGGTTTCAGAAAACTAATTTTTGACTGTCTGCCAATATATCTCATGGGCTGCACAAGGTGTCATCCTCATTTAATCAAACGTTGTCATCCTTTTAGGGTGTGTGACACCATTCGCTCTAAACCTGTGATAGAACTATATTATCTTTATTTTTGTTACACTGGTTATCTAAATTTGAAAATTATGGGCACTTAGAATTTGACGCAAATGTTAATATTGATTATTTTCTCAGTTAGGGTGATTGTTGTTTATGGGTAATTACTTCAATTTATATAATTAATTATTGCATTCTTACTATTGTTTCAAGACATAAAAAAATTACTAATGATAGGCAATGTTATTTCAAGTAGAGCAACGATATGTTTTTTTGAGCAAGAATAAGATAAATTGTGAATGTAATAAATTGGAATATATTTGTTTTAATCTATGTTTGGAATAGTATATTTGTAGTGTAGTGTTCATGAGATTGATTATCTTTTTAAAACACAATTAGAGTATTAATTGGCTCATTATATTTATATAAATGTATATAGTCATAGGAATGGTTATAAATCCTAAATTGGAATAAAAGAAAATAGTAGTAATAATAAGAAGAATAGAAAAATTATAATGATGTGAAATATAAATAAAAGTTTAAAATATTTTATATAACTACATAATAAGTGCATAATTATAATGTAAGTTGATTTGTTTTGAGAGTACCCTAAAAAGGACATTTGAATGGTAATTAAAGGAGAAATTTTTAAGGGTAAATGTACGTTTGGATAGCTTTAGGCTCCTTTCAATCAAATGTCTTGTTTTGGATAAGATAAATAGAATGTTTCTTTTGTTACTATTAGTGGTTAAATTTATCTGTGAATGTTTGTAGTATATTAGGAGTCTACACTTGGTAGTTGTCATATTAGAATAGTAGTTTTAAAAAAAAATGTATATATATTTGTGGTTGGGACATAAGTTGTATTTTGTTAGTTATTTAATCTTATGGTCACGATAAATTGATTAATCAAGGGAGTAATGTGTAGAAGGGAAATAGTATATTGATCCTTTGGGAGTTTGGTTTATGGTTGTATTTGGTAGTCTTATAATTGGTGGTTGTAATAACTCTTTCATTGAGGAATTGTGTATGCTAGAATTAATCGTTATTTTTAGGCATGGTTAAATATTGACGTAAACTTTATTTGTCTTCATTCTGGTAGTTTTATAAACTTGCATAAACATTGAAATAAATTGTTCTTGAATTGAGACTTCTTTTCTAATTAAATTCTCTTGGATTATTGAATGGGGATAACTTTATGATGATCCGAGTTTCTAATAAATGTTGTCTTATATGGATACTTATTTAGAACCTTGAGATTGTAATTGTTTTGAGTAGGTTGGTTTCTTTTAATTGAGAATGTGATTAGATAGTTGTTATCATTATCCTGTTGTTAGTTATATGAATGTAATTTTTTGTGCCACTATAAGGGGTTCTTGTGAAGAGAAAATTGAGGTCTCCCATGGAACATCTAGTTGGTGGCTTTTGGGATGTTGAGCGATTTTGTTGGTGTGTGGATTGCATTTTTATTTTGGTGGGGGTTGATGAAGCTTTCTTTGTGTGGTTTATGGATTCTTTCGATGTGACTTTTCGTGAGTTGATTTTGAGTTGGGAATTTTCTCTCAATTAATGTATGTTGCTATTCCTTGGGAACCCATATGTTTTCTTTTTGGGCTTTACCCTAAGTGGAAAACTGGTTAATGTTAACTTTGTCATGATTGATGATTCTACTTGATGAGTCAAATTGAAAAGTTCTTTGAATTATGGGTATTCTGAGAGGAGAAAATAGAGGTTTCCCTTGGATGTCCGATTTAGTTCATATCAAAGTTGTTGATGTTATTTAAGGGATTTGTTGATCTTATTTTGATTAAAAATAGTTCTTCAAAGGGTTTGCTTTTATTGTTGTCATATTTTCATGGGGAAACCCTAGTGTAACTTTTTTGAGAATCTTCCAGAGGCTTGTTTTTTTATGGTTGGTCGATGTTCTCTCTCTATGTGCCTTGATGTGGCAAGTGCCTTGATTTTTGGAATTTAAAAAGGGTTGTACATGAATCGTTGAGATTTTGATTATGTATTTATGGCAAGATGGGTAATGCTTTGCATGCTGCTCTGTTGTGATATAATGTTCTTGTTATGTTGTACAACCCTTGGATTTTGGTTTTTATGTTTTGAGTGTCTAGAGAGTGAGAGTGGCTCTAAGTGGGTGGTCGGCGCACAAAGGGGCGCCAGGATAGCCCTCGTTAGAGTGAAATTAAAAAAGTGATAATTAAAATAATTAACTAGGATTGGGTAGTAACACACTAAAAAGATAATTATTGCCTCGTCCGCCTTTGAGTGCTATCACAGACTAAAGGGGATTGAGAAGGCCGTGGTTGGCATGTTCGTTGCCTTGTCTTCGCGAAGGGTAACGGATCCGCATGAGCAACCCTATGGGGCGGCGCCTTGAGATAGGTAGTCTGGATAACCATAGATGGAGGCGGCTCCTAGCGCTCGGTTTTGTCTAGATAATTCGTCAGTAGACGGAGGCGGCACCTTGCGTTAGTAGTAGTCTGGATAATCCATGTAAGCCATGCGATGACACTCTCCTCTAACACTCCTTATTATGTTGCTTCTTTGGAAATCCTCTGGAAGTGGTTCTTTGTCTTGAATTGATGAAACATAGTTGTTTTGAATTGATTTATGGTTTTACCCTATTTGATCTTTGGAGTATTCTTTGGTCTTGTATAAATCTTGTGGATGTTTTTGACCTTGTACTCTTATGGTACTGTGATATGATGTTATTGTATTGCATCATTGCGATTCAGAATTGTGATATGTTTATTAATTTCATCTTGATTTGGAAGTGTTTTATGATCTCCCTTTGGTTCCTTGTTTATTGGCTATTGCTTTGATTTAGGTGATGAGACTTATGACTTTAAGTTATTATGTTGACTCTTGGATGTGGTCGATTATGTAATTGTAATCCTTGAGTTTTATGATACTTTTGTATGACGTTGAGTCTTGTGGTTCTCTGTTGGATGTTCTTGGTTGAGGTCTCTTTCTTGTTAGCTCCTAGCACGGGGGGTGGGTCTTCGGACTCACATGGTCGGGTGGAACGTGCCAAGCACCCCATTGGGTCCCCAGCTGAGGATTGAGAGGTGTGGATTGGTGTTGTTGCAGCGACTCCAGAGTTGTATTTGTCTTGGAGCCAGTTATGATACTTTGTATTCATCTATTCATTTGTATCATGCTATCTGGTGATGGTTTCACTCATATTTGGAACACTTTTGTATCATTGTACTTCTTAAAATTGTACTGTAATGAAATGTTAAACTTGGTGTGGATATTGGCTATGGCAGTTGTTATTCAATGTGTTAGGATGATCATGCATATGATGTATTTGCGTATTCAGATGGTTTCTTATCATTGATCATCATGTATGTGTTATATTTGTTAATGCTTACTTTATATCTTTAGATTTTATTCTTTATGGTTGTTGTATGGATCTAAGTTGCGTAATGACTCTTCGTGTACCCCAAAGGATGTATGTGTTAGTGAATTTACTTAAATGAAATTCATGTTATGACTTAATGTGTATTACATGTATGTTATGTTTACTTAAATAAAAAAAAATTGTGCTGTAATTATTGTGTTATTGTCCTTTGGGGTTCGCGACTTTGGCGCTAACATAGGTCTTAGAATTACAATCCAATGGAATATAACTCATCTTCGGGTTTATGGAGATTCCCAACTCATAATCAAATAGGTCAATGATGAGTTTTAGACTAAGGACAACAAGCTTCTCCCTATAAGCGCATGGTCAATGACTTCAAGATGTACTTTAGTCATATCCAATTTGAACAAGTCCCTGGATTGCAGAACAAAGCTATTGATTCAATGGCCATAATTGGTTCCCTTATTGACATGCCTAGAGATCAAACAAATTGTGAGTTCTTGGTTGAACAATTACTAATCCCGACATATGACATTCTAGACAATGAAATGGTGTGCAACATCGTAGGTCCCCAATATCCCTGGTACCATGATATTTACACCTACCTCCATGACAACATTCTCCCACCCGATCTAACTCGCAACCAATGAAAATATTTCATCCAATGCGCTTCCTGTTACACAATTGCAGGTGATACACTTTATCGTAGAGGGTATGATGGCACTCTTATTCGGTGTTTGAGCGAATCAGAATCTCACATTGCGTTAAATGAAGTGCATAGTGGTGTTTGCGGGGACCATACTAATGGAATGGCCTTAGCAAAGAAGCTTCTTAGAACAAGGTATTATTGACCAACTATGGAACATGATGCTTGTGATTTTGTCAAAAAATGTGCACCATGTCAGCAACATGCGGATTTGATCCATGCTCCTACACAAGATCTGTAACCTATCACTACGTCGTGGCATTTTTCAAGGTGGGGTCTCGATTTGATTGGCAAGATCTATCATCCCTCATCTGATGGTCATACTTTCATAATAACAACCATTGAATATTTCACTAAATGGGTGGAAGCCATTCCACTTTCCCAAATCACTAGCGTCCAAATATCCAAATTCATCCTCTACCATATTCTCTGCAGATATGGTATCCCCTCCACTATCAATTCTGACAATGGAAAGCCTTTCAAAAACTAGTATATGCAACTCTTATGTGAAACATACCACATCCAACATCATTGGTCAACACCCTATTACCCCCAAGGTAATGGGCAAGCTGAGGCTACCAAAAAAACTCTCATTAAAATCCTTAATAAGGTTGTTAATAACACTGGTGGCGATTGGAACCTCCACCTTAATCCCTCCTTTTTGGCTTACCAAACATCCATCGGCTCCCCTACTGGTGCAACTCCATACTCCCTTGTATATGACACTGATGCCATCTTTCGATAGAAGTCGAGATCCCATCACTCTGTATGTCACTGAAGAATTTGATTAGTGGTGAAGAATCTCTTGTTGCACATTTGAGTTAGCTAGAGCTCCTAGATGAGAAGCGCCTTAAGGATTACAATCATCTTCAGGCTTATCAACATCGACTTAGGAGGAACTATAATAAGAAGGTTTGTCCTCGTCAATTTCAGGTTGGTGATCTAGTCCTCAAGGAGAATCAACATGCCCAATAGGATCGAGAGAAGAAAGGAAAGTTTGAGGATAATTGGTCGGGTCCCTATGTCATCACTGCAAAGTATGGTTCTGGAGCATATTGGCTTGCTACACCTGAGGGGGAACCTTTGGAGGAACCCATCAATATCATGCACCTGAAATGGTTCTACACCTGTTTCAGCTGGGTTACCCCACCTAGAAAATACCAAAAAAATTAAAAAAAATCCAAAAAGTTACAAAAAAATTCAAAAAGTCAAAAAAATCCAATAATAGTAAAGAGAAATAATGCATCCTATGGTGAAAACCACCCTTGGTGGTTCCTTAGATAAGTACGATTGGTGAAAACTTGGTAACAAGCACCATTCGTAGAGGGCTTAATCATTGTCTACCTCGCATCCCACTTTCCTATATGCTTCCGTCTCCATCCATTCTATCCACATATCCTATCCTTGCATCCTATCACATCCATCCCCCATTGACCTCCTATCATTTGTCGCTTGGTGTATTTTGATTGACCATTAGACAATTAAGATTTTCTATCCTGAATCTTGAGCTTTCCATCACCTGCATATGGTGTCGTATCGTCGGTTTTGTGTCCCCATCTAGGATCCTTCATCGTGTCTTTTATCATTAGGTTTCATGTCGTCTTTAGGCCTTTTTTTTTAACTACATTGCCTCTGCGCTTTCACGTAGACAAGGCCATTTTTTATGAGCCCCCGAGGCTTTGGTTTGTCCTTTTGTGTTAGTCCCCATCATTCATCTACCTAGTCCTGGCTTTTGTCTATCCATTTGAGTCTTCATCGTCCTCTTTCCACTTTATCCATCGCCGATCGCCAGTCTTTTATCAAACTACGAGGTATTTGCGCTTTCATGTAGGCAAGGATAATCATTTGATTAGCCTCCGAGACCCTAGGTTGGTCCTTAGGGTGTGCCTTTGTTTCGTGTCATGTCATCAAGTGTGTCCCTATTCAACAGGTTGCTAACAATAAAATCAATTGGTACCATGATATTCAATCTATTATGTCCTGAGTCATGCCAATCAACTAATCTACCCTCCATCTTTGGTCTTAATAGGATGTATCCTTCCTCAAATCATACCGCATCAATCCCATCCACCTATTGGTCCTATGGCAAAGGATATTTGAAATTTATTGCGATCTTTTGGTGCTTTTAACATTTTTTTTATCTTTTGAGCTTCCTATTGTACATTGTCAAGGTCACCACGATCCATCATATCATGGCATGTTTTGGCTGGTAAACATAGGGGCATATCTTAAATTTTGGTGTGATCTTGTCTTCCTAGTTGTCTTGTGTAGTACCCACCAAGATCCTTGTGGTCTTGAGTTACACTACGACATCCTTTGTTCTTGTGGTTATTCTAGCATCAGGCCCTGCCAAAGCCCTTGTGACTTTGGGGTGTTGGGATATCCTCCTTGTTTGATGTGTCAGTCCTATGCATTTGACACTCATCAGCCTTGGTTCCTCATACCCTGACATATCGTGTCCTGTGCTATATCAAAATTCAGTGCTCCTAATATGATAGAATGGCATTAGAATTGCATTTCATTAATTCTCCCATTGCATTGCATTTTTCCCAATCTGTTTTCCCTAGCCTATGGTCATTGATTTTTGGTTGTGTAAATGTTATTCCCCCTCACCTATTCTTCCTATCGGGGTCCCTACGGTTTTTGACAGGTGCACTACATCACCCATCATTATTCATTTCACCTTGCATGTCCATTATCATTTAGGTTCATTCTATTGCATTGCCTTATCATTTTTATCAATTTCATTATCCATTTTATGTTTATTCCATTAGGTTGCATTTATCCATCTCATTATCAACTTCCTTATCCATTTCATATTCATTCCATTAGGTTGCATTTATCCATTTCATTATCAATTTCCTTATCCATTTCATGTTCATTCCATTAGGTTGCATTTATCCATTTCATTATTAATTTCATTATCCATTTCATGTTCATTCCATTAGGTTGTGTTTATCCATTTCATTATCAATTTCATTATCCATTTCATGTTCATTCCATTAGGTTTCATTTATTCATTTCATTATCATTCCATTAGGTTTCATTATCATATCATTTTAAGTTGTTTAGATTAATATTTAAACCGTTTCATTTGCATTCCATTATTATTTAAAGTTGTTTAGATTAATATAGATTTATTATTCTAGGAATCTTAATCTTTCCATTAAGTTCATTTCATTCAACACATTTCATAATCATCCATATAGTTCATCCATGGCATCATACATATTCATATTTCATCCATTATGCATATCATAATCAAACATTCATGCCAAGCATTCATTCATATTACATATTCCACATTCATGTCATATCATACATTCATAATTAAACATTACAATGCCTTCTATGAACATCCACATCATACATAAACACATGCCATAATAACATATGCATCCATAATAAATCACAATCACATCACCACCTGCAACAAAAACCATTAGTATCATATCTATATCATAAGTCATAAATAATAAACCATCACATCCTACATCACCAAGTGCTAGACATAATACATATCATCCATATCATACATGTCATCATTAATACATAATCACATGCATCAATCATAATCATAACCATATACATATGCATAACAAGTATTAACACATCATATACACATCACACATAGCCATCATAATCCACCATATCATATATATATATATATATCAAAATATAATGTCCATCACATAGTCCATAATGTCCATCACATAGTCCATAATGTCCATAATAATAGTCCATAATCATAGTCCATATAGTGTCCAGCATACAATAAAATACATATGCAGAGGATTCATAATATACAGATACATATGGGTACATCAGACACATCATGGTGTCCTAAATCAGGAATAATAAAAGCATAACTAATCTGATCTCCTAGAAAAAATCTGTATGAAATAATTTGTCTCATCTCTACATATATGTACACTATCTGCTAGGGAATCTATCAAAACTAGGACCCTGCACCTATCCCCTTATCCCCCTAATTGCTGCTACCTGCGTTTGATCTCTGGGGTGAGTTTGCCATGAGTCCTCGACCATGTGGAGATGTCTCCCTGTAATCACTATAACCCCTGGTATGTGTAGGTCCTAAGTGGGAGGGTGCAGGCCTTTGTGGAGCCACCCGTACATATGGAGGGACTGTTTGCGTTGGATTTGACACGGCTGTATAATATGCACCCATCCAATACCCTACCTCCATCCTAACATCATCCAGGCCTGCTGCCTGTACTCGTAGCTGATCCCTCTCAAGTCTATATCAGTCCCGCTATTGCTGCAACCTCCTCCTCTCCATCTCCCAAGCATCCTACACTAATCTCAGGCAAGTAACCTACACCTCCACCTATCCTGCTCTCTCAATTGCCTCATCTCTCTCTACAGTATCTGCACCTGATCTCTAGCCTCCTCTGCCAAAACCATCGCCTCATCACTGTCCCCCTGGGTGGTCTCCAATAGATCTTGTAACCACTCTACCTCCCCTTGTAGCCCATCTGCCTCCGCTGCTGCCCTCTCATTTTCCATCAGTTGTGCCCCCTATAAGTTGTCTACCCCATCTTGCAGCCGCTCCCTCTTTGCCTCTGACTACCACAACCTCTGCTATAAGATGGGGACATAAGCCTATGCTCCTGCTAATCTAACCGTAGGATCCTCTTCCAGTGGTGCTTGGTACACCACTAGTGTTCTCTCTACCACCTTTGACACATCCACCTCCATCTCCTCCTTCTCCCCCTCCTACTTTACCTGCTCCCCTCCCACCTATCCATCCACTCTCTATCTTCTCTAGGGCCTCTCCTGCACCTCCTCATCCCCAAACCCCATTGCTAGCTTGATCGACTCAACTATGGTGATCCTCGCAGGGCGTCTCCCTTGCCGCCATGCCATGTACCTATTTGTCACACTTGCATCATCCGTGCCTCCTCTCCATCCCCATATCCCCTCTAGCAACTGCTCCCACTCTTGTCGAGAAAAAATTGAAGGAATGTTCTATCCCCATCCCTTCTCCCGAGTAATACGTTGGAATCTCTCCTCCCCTACTAGAATGTCTTGTTGTGTCCCGAACTATTGAGTAACCTGAGAAGGCCTGTGTAGCTCAATAATGAAGGGATCCCTCCTGATCAAATATCAACATTAAAACATGTAGCCCCTATATAGTCTATCCTCTGGCCTCCATGACTGAAATTGATGATCAATAAATGGTCACCATATGATCTGCTCATCTGTGAGATCATCAAACAACTGATGCTAGTACTCCAAGCTTGCTATATGTCTGTAATGAAGCATCCATCCATACTCCCCCATACCAATATTCCACCAGAAGGGAGTCATCTCTCTCCTACTCTCAGAATGTCTGGGCGGGTGATCCTGATGTGTTCCCATGCCCACACTTGTAAAAGGGTGACATGGGTGATGCTGGCAGCTCCTTGATACAACACCATGAATATTCCATTTTGGAGGAATGTGCAAAGAAGGAATATTCCCTTGCAAGTGGGAAGATTAGATTTAATTAGTAATTTGATAATTAAAACAAAGTTTTAATTATGCAAATTAGGGGAATTATATGATATTCATTAAATAAAAGATTTAATGAAAAGGGGGATGTGATATGATATTTAATTAAATAGCTTAGGGTTATTTAATTAAATAAGAGGACTTGGAGATTAAATTAAATAATTTGATTTAACGAATTTAATTATAGGACAAAAGGTTAGTGCAAGAGGGGGGAATTAACCTAATTAGGTCAATTAGATTAACAGATGAAAATGATGTGGTTAATTAAATAGCTAGGGTAATTTAGTCAATTAAGCAAAAAAAGGATGGATTTTAGGATGAAGCGATGTTAGTATATCAAATTTGAGTGTATGATATCAATTAGAAATTTTTTAAGTGTCTATAGTTTACTCCTTTAGAGTTGTAATGTTCTGCTAAGCGACTCTCTTAGCTCTCTTTCTAATCACCCTACCAATATCATTTAGTATGGTCTAGGGTTTTTGAAAACTACTCTCAACCTTTCATAATATATATGGTTGTCAGCGAGTGAGTTTGTATATCTATCTTCAATAATATTTAGTTAAAATTATTTTTGATCTTGAAAAATAAGAATAGTATGAAGTCTAATAAACAATTTAAGACATAACAACTATTAAGAGTTGTTGAGTTCTGAAGAATACTTGTTCTAATTTTATTTTTATACATGTAGTCTATTTCCAATGCTTAAGTTAAATCAGTTTATGATTATCACATGTAATCCTAAACATTTGGGTGTTGATCAGATTTGGATATTTCCTATGATTTTGGGCAGGGAATCCTCATCAATGGCCAATCTCTGGGACCTCAAATTGATGCAGTGACCAATGATAATCTTGTGATCAATATTTTCAATCAATTGAAGCAACCTTTCCTGCTTAGTTGGTAGAAATTTTTTAACTCAAGACTCTGTATATATTGATTCATTTTTTTTACATTAGGGTTATATACAATGTTAACATGGGAAAAACTGAATACATTGTATAATAAATAGCACCATCCTAACTATATATGCACATCCAAATTAGTGCCCTATAATTTTGGAGGCCTTATAGTACTATCATGAACCTTACAACAAATTAAAGAAAATGAGGTGTCTGGTGTTTGGATTTGCATTAGAGCTATTAAAAAATGTTTGTGTTGAATTTATTGGTTTTAGTTTGATAGGGTTTATAATTACAGTTTGTCCCTTCACTGTAAGTTTACAATTACAAGTAAAATGACCATTGTGAGATGTATTATTAAATCCTTGTTAGCCGATAGGCTATATATGGTGTGAGCTTTCACACAAAACCTGTCTCACGCTCAAAACCAGGTTGTTTTACCTTTTTCATCTGACAGGGAAACCGGGTTGTTTGTCAGAAAAGGTAATCTCACGCGTATATACCATCTTCTTCTGTCCGCATAAAGCTCTCCTGCCCGCCGGTAAACAATTTCTACGTCATATAGCAGTTATTGAAGAATTTATGACCGATGGTAAGTTAGGTAGCGGTGAATGAAGTTAGTCGGTTGGTCTGTGCCGACAACTCTTTGATGATTCCTGCGAAGAAATGAAGAAAATTTTCAACTACATCATCTGACAAAAATCTGCTTTTTAATATGCTTTGATGGATGTCCATGAAATCATTTTAGTGCAAGCGTTGAAGAAGCTGAGATCTGTGGCCGGTGAGAGCGAAAGCAACAGGCGGTTCATTGCTTCGTCTGCCACACCGACTGCCATAATCCCTGTCATTGAAAGCTATTCCACAGAAAGGTATGATGAGGGTTGCTGCTACGAAGTTGCGGCAGCCTGTGAGGAGGCCTTGGGAATTCTTTATTCTCTTCCGTTGCTGGACGAGACGTTGGATTTGGTCGCTACAAGTAAGTGCCTGGCTTCCCTGGCATCCATTCTTAAGAGAGGTACCTCTAATGCACAGTTTCATGCCGCCATTCTCTTACAGATGCTTTCAAGGAAAGGCCTAGAGTGGCTTGTTATGAATGCCAATGGTGAGTTAATGGAAGGGCTCTTGGAGTATGGCCGGTGAATGTGGAAGAAAGAATGCATTAATTTGCTTACATTTATTATTTTATTTTCCAGATTTGAGAACCCTAGATTGAGATATCAAGTGGGTAATTCTTGGTTTTGCTTACTTAAATTCAGAGCTATCTATGATATTTTTCCTTTGTTCTGCACTCATACAATAGTGAATATAGTGATTGGCTGAAGCTTCATTGAATAATACTCTTACTTGCCACTAAAATGGTTGTATTTCCTACCTAGAGGTCGTCAAGTAAAATGGAATGAATGTTTAGTTATTCTCTGCGCACCCTATACCAGATTAATGCTGCATTGAAAGCCCTCTTACCTCTAATGGACCATTCCAGAAAAATAAAATACTAAATAAATAAATAAAAATATAGCTACACCGATATACATATATATAAATAATGATTGAGGGTAAATTAAATTATTATATGGGAGAGGGCACGACTTTCCCCCACCCATGCTTCATTGAGCATAGTGTCTCTATGTGATCTATGCCCCACAACGGTTGCTGCCCCTGAGAGCACACTACGATGAAGACATGTCCTCTTACAAGATCCACAAGTATTTATCTTACAGCCTATTTCCTGAAACAGCAAAGAAAAACAAAAATAAAAAGAAATAATAATGAGACACCACAGTATGGACGGATTTTCCAGTACCCCCTATTGTGCTGCTCCAACGCTATCTGCAGAAATGAGAATTGAGAGGCAGAAAAATCAAAACAAATAGAACACGAAATTAAGGTAAATAAAACCATTCTAATCAATTATAATAGGAAATCAAATGGTTGTTGAACTCAGCAAGTTGGGGGCAAGAAAGATTAAAAAAAATGCCATGCGCAGGCCTTACTGGGATGCATGACCTGCTAGATCATCTGCCTGCACAAAAGAGAATGGATTGATAGTTTTAGGTTTCTTTGCTACCTGAGAGCAGCGATGAGTTAGGTTTAGGGTTACCTTGATTTACAAAAAGGAAAACTACCCATTGGGGTTCCACGTGTAGTAGCTGCACACAACACTTGTCTTGATGCTGAAGGCATAAGGCTTAACAAAATTGAAAGGACCCAAATATTACTGAATTCGATGCCTGCCACTTAGCCATGTGGCTTAGCTCAGTAGGCGATAGCCTTATTTCAAGCTATTAAGGAAAGATATAAGCGCATATATATAGTCGCCAGTTAGTAGTTGTCTCGTCAATGCTATTTTAGAGGCAGATAGTTATTTACACTAAGTTCAACCAATTAAATTTAGCATGGCACTCTATTTAGGAATTCCATTCACCGAACCAATATATATATAAATATAAGATGCAATAGAATATTTAGAAGGGGTTCGAGAGATATTTATATAAATGTAAATTAGTATCCACTTCCTTATTGCGTTTTGTTGTTCATATTTTCGGTGTCTAATAATTATATATTGCATAAATCGTATATGGAGTGTGTGAAATAATATAATTAATCACCTTTGGTAAGCTATGTAGTTATGATCATCTTCTCAAAATTATATTGTTGTAAAAGGCTATGGTTCTTTTATTTGAATTTATAAGGTTGATTCATGTAATATTAATGAACTAAATGTGTATTCAATAAAAAATTCATTGGCTTAGTCTAATTTGATTGAAGTAGTAAATTTCATGTTCCATCCTAGGATCAAGTCATATATTGAAACATAGAATACACAATGGTGTTGGAAATAATGTTTGGCTAAGAATCCAAGTTTTCCAAAGAGGAACCTTAACAAGTTGTATATTTAAGAAAAAAAATGTATTGTTCAAAAGAATTGAGTAATTTCCATGTTTAAGTAGAGTAGAAAATTACTATTTCTTTAATCATATTGCTTATTAATATGCAATCTGAATGTCATTTGAGTAGAGGCATTTTTCACATTTAGCTATCATTAGCTGAACAGACAACCATTGGAGCACATCTACTTGTAATAGCTAAGAACATACCATTTTTGCATCACTAAGGCCCTCCAACAACAACTGCATACTAGCATTGCTTTGCCCCATGGGAGCACATTTGTAGGTAGATTGAATTTGGTTCACCTTATTTTAACAAAACACTTGCTTTCTCAGGGCTTCGTTAACAAAAGGACACACATTTTGCAAAATCTTGAGGTACATCACTTGCCTTGGGCCAAATCATTTTTTTAATGCTTTATTTGATTCTAACAATTGTGTTGTTATCTATTAAATGAAGGCATTAATTCTGCGGTTTTATCTATTGATGTTTTATCTACACAAAGTATCTTACAAGTTTCCATCATTTTTTGTGCCCTATTCTTATGCAATCTGTTATTGTACTTTGCCCCCTGATCATTTATGTTACAGTATTTACTCCCTATTCATTCCCACTTCAATTGGACAATTGTCTTCCCACTGTGATCATTATCTATTATTAAGCTTATTTATTATGAAAAAGAGAACAGTAAGTGGCATAGTTATATCCAATCTTCTTTGTTTGCTTCTTTACATCTCCATTTTCTTTTAGGATGAGAGACTTTCTTACTGTCTCTAATTGATATAAAGAGTTTAGTGGAACTATTGTATATTAGGAGCACTAAAAACAAAGTGTCCTTTCTACCTGCAAGCAGAAAGGAAAAAAAATGAATATTATTTCTGATGTCTTATGTTCTTCTCTCCTACAAGTCAAGATTCATCACCGGAATTTGAGATGGCAGATCACTAAGAAGAGGGAAACATAATGCTTTGTCAATGAAGTAACTTTTTGAGGCCATGTTAGAATCCTCCTGTCCAAGAATAATCTCTAATAGCTTTGTATATCATATCATTTTGGCTTTCCTAACTCTTTCATTGTGAATTTCTTGGTATATTGAATCACACTGTGATAAATTTCTTACAAAACATTAGTAATTTATGCCAAACTACTTAGCTCCTTGGCAGAAAGTGCTAAGGCAATTTAAAATCTATGACAGAGTATTTATAGGAATTGATTCAATAGTTAGTGCTAAGGCAATTTAAAATCTATGATAGAGTATTTATAGGAATTGATTCAATAGTTAGTTCAAGTAAGCTTCATCCTTCAACCAAAGTTTTATATCAATTGTGGTATGCCTAGAAAGCTTACTTTTGTGGATGTTTGTACTGATAGAAGGAGAATTGTAACCAAAGAACTTGTACCCAAACCTGCTTGTAAATTAACAAAGCTTTTGGCGTGGGTAATCCCTCAGATAAAACCTCTTTCTTCATAATTGTTAAACAACACACATTTGGATTACCTTCCTTCATTGAAAACTTTATTGCATATTTTTCGTTTATACATTGAAGCAGTGGCTGTAGGGAGATTGGTTTTGGTTTTTATAATTTAAAACAAAATTTTGTTGTGAAAGGGCTATTTCAATTTTTCCTGCAAACTTTGTCCATTTTTCCTCATCCGCATTGTTGACAGATGACACAATTTGAGCAGAATCTTGAGGTAAGTCACTTGCCATGGTTTTCTTATAGTTTTCTATTTGTAACCCTTGCCTTCCTTTTTACAAGTGCTGGTTTATATATTAGTTGTTAGGAATCATCTTAGTCTTGAGGTTCCATGTCTATTTGCCTCTCTTTATTTGGTTTATAGAGGTTAAAACAATTTTAATCTCTCCAGAAGCCCATTGGACTGATCACCATGATAATTGTTACCAAAAAGACCGCCAGTCCAAATTTTTTTATGATGGATCAAAAACTGAGTGGATCACAAGTAACTTAAGCTGAGATAACAATTAGATACAACCAACTCTGTAATGTCAGGTAACAGATGAGATCACAGTTTAACTAAGGATATCGACAAATCACAATATCGAATATCAAACGGGAGGAATAATAGTTATTTCAGTAGCTTTTTAAGGAATCCATCTACATAGACTGCCTTCTTCCACTTGAAAAAATAACTATTTTCCAAAGTTGTTTCACCCTTTGGGTCCACAAATGCATCATGGACAATCTTATCCCATATTTGTAGGGTGACTGCATCTCTCATCCATCTCATCCATCTGCCTGAATCATCCAAGGAGGGAGAACCACTCCAACACTAACATGTTGAACTCCACCACCTATATCATTAACTTGAGTTTCCTGAGGTATGGTGTTATTCTGCAATTTGTTATTCTGTTGGATTCAGGGGTTTGATCAAGCTACTTTCAGTTTGATGTGGCCATCACTCAATTTGTTCCAAAATTTCCTTGTGAATAGTAAGGGAATCCTGTTTCAAAAGCTTATGAAAATCTATTTTATTAATTTTCATAAAAGAAGACATCTGCAATGCAACAAAGGAGAGAATGAATCAGACTTATTTAGGCAAGAGTTTAGTCATTAAAAACACAAATAATTAAACCGACTAATTAAAATGACTCATTTGCATTATTGTTGTGCTGATATAGTTTGCAAAAGAAACATAGATTGAGCCCATTAATTACGTAGAAAACTATGAAATCCTTGTATTTCTTTTGCTTTAGATGAGGTGAAAAAGGGAAGAAAGCCTACATTTGTATGCACTGACATTGCTGAGAGAATATGTGGCATACAAAGTAATATGCTTTAGTGGTTATTTTCAATTGGAATAGATGTATCAGTGAGGTTTCTTTAATTAAATCCCAATCAATGAGAATTTCTTTGTTGTTTCTTGCCAAAGGTTCCGTAAAAGTGATAAAGCTTCTTCTACCCTTATGCACTGTGCTATCTCCATATAATTTTTTGATCATGTGTCCTTGAGTTGTAGCTCCTCGAGGATTGCAACAAATCATCTATTGGGGAGAGATCTGAAACAAACCAACTTATCTAGACAACATCAAAAAGATATACTTGGAGGTGATTAACATTTCAAAGACAGATATGGTACTTCTTCTAGATGGGTGCCCTATCAATTTGATTAAATATGCATAGACCTTATTGTTATCTTTAAGTATAGGCCTGCTATGTTGCCCTTTTTCAAGAGAAGAACGAATTGTTGATGGTAAGAAAAAATGCTACATATTAAAGAATCTTACTTTATTATATGTTGGATAACCTAATAATTTGATTATAAACTAAAAATGTTAATAAAATTATTTATATTAATGTAATATCTCCATTATAATGGATGATAAAAAAATATGCTACAAATTGTATGATGTATAGTCTGTTACAATGATAATTTTATGAAGGTTAGCCGCTATAAAATTTTATGACAATTATTTCTTGATTTTATATTAAAAAAGTGGCATCTGATAGTTTTAAAGTTGAATAAACAATTCGTGCTCAAATTGAAAAAAGCTAGAAAAATATACTTGGGTCAGAATATTAACCAAATTATCATTATAATAGACTACACATCCTACAATTG